>CAJQUW010001919.1:0-92315 GCA_907163375.1 Prostheceraeus crozeri
AATTTGTATACACAACTCTAAATCAATGAATTGACAGGTCAATATTAATCTTGAGGATTGGCAGGTATATCAAAAACTGAATAGGCTGTTGGTTTTACCATCGATATTTGTTGTGGGGACTATGTCTACAATTGTTGAGGAGATGATGTCTGTCTGATGAGGTGGTTATCGATGAAACACACAGCCGAATTGATACTCTGCATCGTATGAGCTCTACAAATATGTTGTCGTCCGTCATTTTGACTTGTTTCTAGTCGATGTGGAATTTCGTTTGCGCTTTCTTGTTTTCACTCGACGTCTAGATTTAGAACGTGCTGCTCTAGTCGGCTTTTTACTTTTCCTGCGTCTTTGTTTAGTAACTCGACCGGGTCCAACTTGTCTTGACTTCCTACGCTTCTTCCAAACTCTACGTCTCGTCTTTGTTAAATCATCTAATGCGTCTATGGCAGATTGCTGCGCGCGCATTTTCATAGATTCACCGATATCCTCACCTTGAAGCGCATCAGCTGCAACATTTGCACCAAAATCTAAAGCCCTGCTTCCAACACGCTTCATGATTGGTACGCCATACTTTTTGAGTGTTGGAAGAACCATACGTCTTAGTGCGCAAATTATGCCTCCTCCAACTTGTCGTCTACCTCCAAACAAACACGGGATAACCGCTCTGATATGATGGTCTACTGTAAATGCCTGTCATTATGACTATTGAATAACTATGGAAGTCACAATAGCGTAAAGCCTTATTCTCGTGACCTATATGTAGGGTCAAAACAGTAACACCACCACAGAACGGTACTACTTCTCCTGCGTCATCATGAATTGATATGTCAATTCTATTGATGTAATTTCGGCTGATTGGTAGATACATTGTGTTAAAAAATTCTCGATTGATTAGTTGCTTCCTTATGGATGAGAGAGGAAATGTGCGCAGAAGTGGGGCCTCAATGTCGCCAACCCTTGTATATTCAATAATGTTACAATAGACGTATAAGTTACTTATATCACGCTCTAGTGATGGGGCTGTATCGCCTATTGATGTGCCTTCATAAAATGTTGATTTTGAGAATCCCAATGTGGTCGTTAACACGCTATCCAGCTTGATAAGAGAGTTCTTCCCTACCTTTAGAATCATGCGTTTCTTATGTGGGTCATAAGAAAAGTGATATTCATCTGCATCAAGGTAATCTACACCAAACTCATTTAACTTTGTACACAATTCAGATGGCGTTTTCAAGCTTTCAATGTTCAAATTAACTCTTTTTACAAGTTCACTGGAAGTAGACAAATCATCACCCAATATGTCTTCGCTGTATACGTGGATATCCCATGAAGCATTTGTTGATGCTTTGAGTTTAGAAGAGGACAATTGAACCTTGAATGTATCATTTAATTCTGTTAACCAAGGTGCGCTTTCAAAGCTCTTAAACATCCCAATCATTTCAGATCCGAATTCAATAACAGCGGACTCAGACTTTTCCAATGGTGTCTTTTTAGTAAAAGCAATAAATTCTGCCTCCGTTTCAACAGTAAATAAAGTTACTTTCTCTTTCTTATATTCACAAGTCATTAACGTTTCTGGCACTGATCCTTGAAACTTTCTTGCAAAGTCTTCAACACTTCTAATGACCTCAAATTGATTTTTTACTCGGATGCTCCTTTTTTGTAATGCATACAATGGCACAATTCTACATTGAAAATCAATGACTTTCCTCTCCGAATTCCACCCACGTCCATTGTACCAATACCTTGATGAGAAAGTTGTTCTGGAATACCCAAAAGTATGACTCAAATCCTTACCTAATACAAGAAGAACATGCTTCCCTTCCTTCATGAATTTTGTTGACCCCTTTATGACTGGTTTGTAGAATTTATTCAAAGTCAGCTTGAAGAGATCATTTATTCGTTCAAACATTCTACCGATTACATAGTTGACCAGTTTGCGAGTCAGGCGATGTATTTCACAGGCAAGTAAAGATAGCTTCTGACTCGGATCTAATTTATTGGTCGAAAATAAAAGGATTTAAAGTTACAGCGTGACGGGCCTTCGGCGTCCAGCGCCTTCTTAACGGTCGATGGTCAAATGGCGGTCTGCAAACTCGGTGTGAAGATTTATAAAGAAGTGAATGATATTAAGAATTGTGTTGCTTGTTGAATGTGAGGTGATCAAAGTGAGAAGGCAGACTGTAGCAAAGTAATTCATGTCTTCTATTGATTGTTGGCTTCAAGTGTGTAATAGCTTTTGCTTCAGTGAATGTTGTGTCTCGAGTGTTCGTCAGCTTAGCAATTAAATCGATCTGAAAATCCTCGATGCTACCTAGATCATTATGTTTATTTTTATTATGCTCATAGAGAGCGCTGGATGCAGATTTATTAATGATTGCACGTCTATGTTCTGCGTGCCGAGTGGAGAATTTCCTTACAGCCTTTCCAATGTAGCATTCTCCACATTTATTACAAGTGTACCTATATACTACGTATTTATCACTACATTTAAACTTAGGTAAACATTTACAGATTTGACAGCTACAAGTATTATAGAAATTTTTATTTTTCCTTATTTGGTTTACCGTCTGTCTACCGTATTCATTAATAACTGTAACAGGTAAGTCAAACTTCTTAACTACTTTATTAATTTTTCTATTGCATTTATCGCTGATAAATGGAACTTTAAAATAACAATTATTTTAAAATAACAATTATTTTGGTTCTTGATTTTATTTCTACTCCTATGCTTGTTCCTTTTCTTGGAAAAATTCTTGTTACTGTAGCCATTTTTAATTAGAATGTCATTAAATTCGCTAACTTTTTCTTTTTGCATCACTTCATTGCTACACCGATTACTTATATCTTTTAAGCGGTTATTAATGAAACTACTTTTAACATGATTGGGCACAAAAGAGTCCCTTCTTAGGGTTATGTCAGAATGGCCTGGTTTGTGGTACCACGCATATTGAACTTTATTATTAATTATTTTTACTTTTATATCTAAGAAGGGTAACCAGTCCATTGGGTTATGAGCTTCTATTGTAAATTTTATGCTTGAGTTTACTGCATTAAAGACATCAGTTATATGGGACAGTAAGTCACTATTATACTCTATTGGACCAAGGATGATATCATCGATGTATCTCATATAGAGCGACGGAGAAAAGCTTAATTTTTCAATAGCCAATTGTTCTATATGACTCATGACAATCACTGCAAATGCCGGGGCAAAATGTGCGCTCATGGGTACTCCTTTGATTTTTTTATACACATTGTCCTTGTATTTTATCTCGTAATTATAGCATACAAACGTTATCAATTTTTCTATTTGTTTTATGCTAAGACCAAAAGTGTCAATTAGATGCCAGTACTGTTCTAAACTTTTTATGTTATATTCTATACCCAATTGTATTGGGATGCTAGGATATAATTGTTCTACATCTAGTGAAATGAAGATTAAATTCTTATTATTAGGAAATTCTAACACTATTTAATAATTGGATTAATTGTTCTGTATTACTTAGGTGTGTGGGAATATGCTTAAGGACATTTTTCAAGACGCTAGAAATAATCCAATCAATTTTTTCAACTGGTGTATTTTTCACAGAGGCAATAGGCCGAACAGGAAACTGATTACTCATGTTGACCTTGTGGTCTTTAACAAAAGAAAAGAAATGATTCAACATGAATCAATCATGAAAAGAATTCAACAAGCAACACAATTCTTAATATCATTCACTTCTATATAAATCTTCACACCGAGTTTGCAGACCGCCATTTGACCATCGACCGTTAAGAAGGCGCTGGACGCCGAAGGCCCGTCACGCTGTAACTTTAAATCCTTTTATTTTCGACCAATAAATTAGATCCGAGTCAGAAACTATCTTTACTTGCCTGTGAAATGCATCGCCTGACTCGCAAACTGGTCAACTATGTCAACGATACCGTGAACCTGTCAAGGCGCACGAGAAGCAACGCTGTGCAGTACGTCAACAATCAGGTGAAGTCTGTCCGCAATGGAAGCAACATCAAGTTCCTGAAAGTCTGCATACAACACAAGACCTTACCGGACTACATCAACAACCAACTGAAAGTGGATGAATATGACAACAACAAAGTAATTCAAAGGAAGAAGTTAGCACTTGGAGTAGAGATGCTACGTGTGGATTTGAAAGCGTTGGAGGAGAAACATCGCTCGCTTGTACAGGAGGGTGGCTATCTGCAAAGGAACCTTCAACGAACAACTGGTGAGGAGCAGAACCTGGCCCAATATGTGTTGGACAACACGAAGGTTGTGGTGGAAGCAGAAGTGCGGAATATTTATGGAAGACACTCGAAGAAGTGGTCGTTCCTGAGTGACTCTGACTTTCCTGTAACTTTTGACGTGTATAAATGGCAGTCGCATTCTCGTTTTCCCTCTAAAATCAACACCACTCAAAACACTTACACACAATCGACTTACATTGGACATAGGTTTAGCAATGAAACGAGCTGGAAGTTCCGATGCCGTCAGGAGCTTACTAAATAAAGGTCCTAAGTATAGACTACCACATATTATTAAGGATGAGTACTGGAAAAAAGTCTCTTTAAATTTTGATAGTTTAGCATACAATTTACGCTGGATGTCTAAGTTTGATAGAAGAAACGACAACTCGTTATCGAATAGTCCGATAATAGTTCCTTTTGATAAAAATTCTTGTTACTTGCCACCTAAGATGGATAGTGATATGGAAAGTAAGCTAAACTGTTTTGGTAAAGAGGTCCAAACTATTTTGCAGGAAGAATCGAACTCCCCGAAAAAGTCGCAACCATATAAAGATATTCTAAATCAATGCCGCGAAACTAAGGATTTTCTTAATGATAATAATCTTCAATGCGTCAGATCTGATACGACTAACCGAATAGTAATTTGTGAGTCTGATAAATACGATTCGAGAAATGAATCGATTCTTAAAGACACCAAAACATATCAGTTAATAAATAAAAGTAAGTCTGACTCTATAGAGAAGCAGGCAAATAATTTAATTAAATCAATTGTTCCGAGCGCGAAATTGAATCCGCAATTAGATAAATTAATAAGTACTGCAACAAAACCAGCACATTTCTTTTCTTTTGTTAAAGACCACAAGGTCAACATGAGTAATCAGTTTCCTGCTCGGCCTATTGCCTCTGTGAAAAATACACCAGTTGAAAAAATTGATTGGATTATTTCTAGCGTCTTGAAAAATGTCCTTAAGCTTATTCCCACACACCTAAGTAATACAGAACAATTAATCCAATTATTAAATAGTGTTACCCAGTGTGAAAGCCAAAGTCGGCCGGAAGTCGGTCTGACTTCCGCCGGTTGGCATGAGTCGGCATAATTTTTTAATTTCGAAATCTAGTACTTTTGAGTAAAGAAATCATGATAAAACAAAGTAAATGATGCTCACAGTTGAATCTAGACAGTTTGTGATTGATCTTTTATCAGTGTATAGATTTTTATTATGTTGGCAAAAGTTGGCATGCCAAGCTGGCGCATAAGTTGGCAACCGAAATTGGTCCCACTTCCCTCAGAGTTTGGCAACACAATTAGTAGTTCTGCTTACTTCTGTGTTGTCGTTGGTTTGGTATTACATATTTTTACCTGTTTATGAATTGTTTCCATTGTATATATGCAAATAAGGTGGAGAAGTAATGCATTCTTTCACCACAATTGGATAATTTTCAATTACGATTATGTGATGCATTGATTAAACTTTCAGTATAAATTATTTGCATATCACCTAAGCCTACCGGAGTTCCGGTACTATTTTTAACAAATGCATCATTTTGGTCTCTTCGGGTACCAGTTGGACCTACTTCATTATTAAGTGCTATCGATATCAGTAAGCCCTAATTAGGCCTAATTTTTATTGCGTTATTAGGATCTTTTTAATTCATACTTAACAATAATTTGTAGACCTGCATTTATGGATAATACTCATTACTATTGATATTGATCATATTGATTTTGTGTTACCGATGTTTCCTAATAATTCGTCATAATCGCTTTCGAATTTCAAAAGTAAGGCAAAAAGCCTGAGGACTCGTCCACTTTCTCGTTTCTTCTCTTTCTACTCACTTATCTTCCTCTTCCATTTCTTGTCTCTCCTCAGCTCACTTCTCTTCTTTATCTTCTTGTTCTCTCCCTCTCTTCGTCATATTTCTTCTGTCGTTCATCTTCTCTCTTTCTCTCTCCCTCACTCACTTCTTGCTGTATATTTCCTAAATAGTTTTGTAAACTCTACTTATGTTCATCTTCGAAAACAAATTGATCTTTATGCATATCCTGCGTAAAAATGCATCAAAATTTCTCCCCATAAATTTCCTAAAAATTTGATTCATGAAATCATAATTATTTCGCATGATATGATATTACTATTATGAAATCAAAATTTTGCGTCTGCACTTTTTTGCATTTATTTCAATTGCAATAGTTCAATATCAGAAGAACGCACTCCAGTTGATCCTTTTTATGTAGGCCTATGTCTTCCGACGCAAACCTCACATTTCATTACTGAAGGAGAACTGCGCGCGCAAATTATTTCCATACGCCCACCCAGGCTATTTAGCGACCTTCAATCGACGCGCCTCATTCACATGACAATGACAGGGAGAAAAGATATCGCTCGCGGACATCATTTCATGTTACTTGTGCTCCGCGAGTAAAGGAGAATCGCGCGCACAAAATATTTCCGTGTTCCCGCTGGGCTACTGATATTTAGCGACCTTCAATCGGCGTGTCTCAATCATCACATGACAGCGAGAAAGGATGCAGAGGTCATGGAGTCATTCATATTCTACTTGCGCAGCGCATCGGTCTTAGATTCGTGTCCTGTGAAACAGTTTACTGCCTACGATCAAAAGTACTACCCAACTTTTTAAAACGATGCCTTGATCACCATTTGCTTCTTTGGACATTCAGAGGAAATTCAAATCTGCTACCGCTGTTCGACCTTCACAATCAATTCGCAGAAGTCATTTATGGATCTTTTCAAGTTGCAGATATAGGCAGTTGCCGTGATTAAACTTCTGCCTTTGTCATCTTACAAAACATTTTGTGATTTGATTCACTCTTCATATTTAGCGACTTTATCTCCGACATTGTTCGCTGACAGAAACAGATCTTTGAAAATCATCTCATGATCGGCATTCTCACGTAGTCGGGACCCTGATGCATATGATCTCAAAATGTGTTCCAATGATTGATATCGTCAATGGCCTGAACTTGCAGGTGAGATGTCTATTTCTTTTCTGCACATGTAGGGGTTGCTGAAAATAAATGATCAACTGCATAAGTTATATTTCACGAAATTATTTTTATATATAGTTTGAATAAGCAGAATTACCCAGGTGTAAGTGATCTTTCTCTTTATTATGCAAGATGGCATTTACATGCCATCATGACATCATTTTGCAAAAAAAGAAAGATCGCTTGCACCTGGGTCCGTCATCTTGTCAAAACTAACTGCATATGACTCAATCTCTGCTCGGCATTATTATATAGATGCTGAAGCTTACCAAATAGTTTTGGAATGAAATATCTATTCATCTATCGTGCGCCAGCTGTCAATGAGTCTGCTTATATCTTGACAACTTTCAAATAGTCCTATTCCTTAAATATTAAAACATAATAGCCTAATTTAATGAAAAGACAAATAATGAGAAGTTATTGATTTCAAATTTCAAGAAAATTATATTGATGATTGTATTGGTGCGATTGGGTAATATGCAAGTTAATAGAGTGCGATGCGGTTAATGGATATTCAAAAAACAAAACTTCCATATTTAAATTCTCATGCATGGATTCTGTCTGAATCTTTGTGAACTTGTATTTTATTCGATATGACGAAACCAAAGTGTTGGACGGAACAGTGCAATTTAAAAATAGAAAATATTTACATGTGAAATATATAGTGCATGTACAGTAAAATCATGAAACTCCGTACTTTGATCAACATTCAATGAAATCATTGCCCTGAATGTCTGCGTATTTGATAAAATCGCGAGATGTTCGACACTGCTCCTTTCAGCAAGTTTGTCAGTTTATCGACGAAAATTTTGGATAATTTAATAGAGATATTTAATAATTACATAGCTTCCCTTGGATATATGATTTTGTGATCTTTTGAATGTACTCCGTTCTCGAATGGTGCAAATGGGAAGCTGTGCTTCTTTAGGTTGGATGTAAAGACTATCTCTAGAAAATTTCTATTCCTAGCTGTCATTGACGATGACATTATCTTAAAACTGAGTAATTATATCATTTTATGATTCTTGTTTGGAGCATTCGAAACTACAATATCTAATTTTCCGTATTATTGTGTTTGGTGTTTGCATAGTTTATTTCTCATGTACATGTTTAACATTTGTCTTTTTTTTTATCCTCCTTCATTTAGTTGTCTACCTATATTTCTTCCTTGTTTTCGTTGTCTGAGTGTATAGTCAATTAGTATTACGCAATGTCTGTTGCTGTCTATGACCTCCTTTGCGGAGCGAGCGCAATCTGTATTTTGTGTATGTTTGACAAGATTTCCAGTGTGTTTGGCCTTGCCACTCGCATCACATACTTGCTCACCTGTATTTGTTCTCCCCCTCTTATTTGCTCATGTTCAATTCACGCGGACCAATGTGTGATACTGCTTTTGGTGTGTGACACACATTCTGACTCGCAAAAAGTTTGAATCGTATACGAATCGTGCAGCTGTGTGCCGCATGGAGTAGTATATCCTAGCTGTGCGAATTGTTGGGGCTTCTGCTTTGATGAAAGAGAAACTAGCAATAATAATAATAAATAAATTATTCGGTTTTAATATTGCATTTCAGATTAGCAACAATGAAATTAAATAAACGATATATCAAATTGCTATGCAAAAGATGACAATGTGCGGCTGAGACATAGACAATAAATACTATCAATAAAATTATATAATTTTTTTAAAAACAGCTGCGTTCAAAAAAATTTATGAAATCAATTTCATTGCGACAAACAATACGCACTCGCATAGAAAAGTAGAATTTAAATGTAATGAATCATTTCCCAGTACGTATCTAACGATGGTCTGTCAACTTAAGCGTAATAATGAAAGCTATCTAAGTACCTTGACACGTTTTGCTCTCTATATTGATGCATGCGTCTTTCTGTGAAAGATGCAATTTGTATTTGTCATTCCTTGATGCTTGAATAGAGCAAGCGTGGCCAATAAACGCGGATAGTTTGTCATTTATTATTATTCAAGTGGATAGCAATCACTCACTCAGTTTTCTAAAAATGTTTATTAACAAATAATGAAAGGTTATGAGCACTTCGCTTCATTCTATCATTTTATTTATCAAATTTCAATTTCAATGACAATGTCTTCTTCATCAGTGGTTTTAGTATAAAAGCCACATGTCAAAATCAATCATTTTTCAAAAAGAAATTTTGTCCAATAGACAGCTAAGAAGTTACAAATGTAAAAACAATGATACTGACATTGTGTTACTATTTAACAATTAAGACCTGTCAGTAGCGGCAATGAGTAGAGATCTGCGATGCGAGTGTTGTTCCTTCGGTCTGTGGTCATTAATCTGTACTCATTGCCGCTACTGACAGGTCTCAATTGTTAAATAGTAGATTGCGTCTGTATAATTGTTTTTGCGTTTGTAATCTTAGTTTTCTATTGGACAAAATTTCTTTTTGATAACTGACTCATTTTAGCATGTGTGCTTTTATATCTAAACCACTGATGGCATTGTCTTTAAAATTGCAATTTGGTAAATAAAATGATAGAATGAAGCGAAATTCTCTGAAGCGCTGTGGCTCAATCTGTTGCGAATGAATGATTGATAGCAAGATCATAGAGAAACATAATAATGCAGTTTTAAAAGAATGCACATGAAATTATCTTCTGTGACATAAGGCATTGAACAGAATTTCATAGAGATTTGCATGCATATATTTTTGGAAGAACGGAACAATAATAACAAAGTTGTAAATCTTGAAACGCTGAATACAAAAATCAAATTCTTGAGTGTCACAGCCAGTCGCTTTCGATTAAAGGCAAGGTTAAAGGATTCCCATTGGAATCCAATTCTAAAATTCAAGAAATATCTATGGTTTGTGAAATACCTGGCAATTTTCGTACATTTCTTTTGCAGAAAAGAAACTATTTATCAGAATGCCATGAAATTTAAAACATGATTGAGTTCAGAACATCAACTTCGATATAAAAGTTGAAGTGAGTCACATGATTCAGCATTTTATGTCTGAGATACTCTACAAAATCAGTAAAATTACCAAAATTAAATCAAGGCATGAAATTTACTCATTTTTTACTGAATCAAAAGCGACTGGCTGTGAACTCAAGAATTTGATCTATTGTATTCAGCGTTTCAAGATTTACAAATCCATGCTATTAAGTCCTTTGTGCGCGAATTTAGGAAGAAAGTGTCAGTAGCACCGGACTAATAATCAATATTGATCATTTGCCTTTCCTTGATGAGTTAAAGGTCGATTAGTCAAATATCACATCTTTTTGTATGATAGGCCTCCGTTAGCGTTATAAAACCAGCCTCCAGGCAATGAATTTACTGCATGGAAAGTTAGCAAACATAGGCATGCCGAAAAATCATAATGAAGAATTTTTTACAATCAATGTGTAGGAATACATAAGCTAAGGCGTATTTAACTTTTTCATATTATTCTCATTATATTATACATTAATTAATTATTACATATTTTTATATACATTATTTTATTATAAGCTCATATTAATTATTAATCATTATATCATTGTAATTAATTGTAAAACAACAAATGCATTGTGAATGATCAAAATTTACTTGAATTGTGAACCATAAAGTCGCAATTTAAAAAATATGTATAGATCTATGAACCTGTTGTTATGATTAATTGATTATCAGTTCAAACTTCAAGTTCTATTCAAAATTTTCAATGGATCATTTTTAAAATAATTGAAAATTTAAGTTCTCTTCAATTTTTCATAGTTGAATGTGTCGTGATAAAAATGACAGCCTTTCCATGTGGCCTGAAGTCTGGTGGTTATTGACATTGTTTTCATGTAATTGACATATCAATAGGATTGGCTAAAGCATGCTGGTAGGCATCATTATATTGTTATCGCATTTATATTGTGTGTGACTCAGAAAGAAACGCGAAATATATAACAATCTTATAAGTTCTATTTGTTGTCAAAAAATGTATTGCACCGAAATATGCAATAGTAGGTGATAAAGATCCTGAATACTTAGCAACTTGCATTCATAGAATAAAAATATGATTTGCTATTTAAAACTAGAGCAGCACTGATAATTTTATTATGATCATGGGCGGTGACAAAGAAGTATTTGTATATTTATTTAACTTGTTAGATTTGTCAATTGATGAACTGATTGTTACAAAAATATTCATAAATATTGCTTATACACAGAAATGATGTCTTTTATCATTTGAAACATCAATTTTCTTCAATTATCTGCTACGACTATTTCAATTGATAGATTTTTCGTTGCGTTTACACTACGTGGCATACAGATTGTAGTACACAAATCTACAGAGAAAGACATGAAACTTTGGTTTAAACATCTATGTCTATTTTTCTCCAGTCATCAAATTCTATATCTGATAGGTACCCACAATTTCTGTGCCGTAGGTATATGTTATATTTCATTATGTCATAATTTTTTACAGGATTGTGGAAGATGTGGATTCCCTGGAAAATTCACACGAGATGACGAGGGACACTTGATCCAGCTACCTCTTCTTATGCGGATCAAAAGACAAAGAATATGGCTCTGTGCGAGGAAAAACAGTCGCTTCTTGTCAGAATTGCCGGATGATGAGTATCCTGATTTGTGGGCATTATAATATAATATTTAGATCGTGTTAAAAAAGGTGTTTTTATATCCCGAGATTGAATAATGATAACCGTCAACATACTACTTGATAAAACAGAATCAAGTAGTATGTTGGCGGTATTTTTTTTGGCTGGAAGTCGGCATGCCAACTTTGGCTGGACTTCCGCTCTCTTTCCCACTGCCAAAGTCGGCAAGAATTCGGTGCCAAAGTCTGCCCGACTTCGGCTTTTTCACTGGGTAGAATTCCTAATAATAAGAATTTAATCTTCATTTCACTAGATGTAGAACAATTATATCCTAGCATCCCAATACAATTGGGTATAGAATATAACATAAAAAGTTTAGAACAGTACTGGCATCTAATTGACACTTTTGGTCTTAGCATAAAACAAATAGAAAAGTTGATAACGTTTGTATGCTATAATTACGAGATAAAATACAAGGACAATGTGTATAAAAAAAAATCAAAGGAGTACCCATGGGCGCACATTTTGCCCCGGCATTTGCAGTGATTTTCATGAGTCATATAGAACAATTGGCTATTGAAAAATTAAGCTTTTCTCCGTCGCTCTATATGAGATACATCGATGATATCATCCTTGGTCCAATAGAGTATAATAGTGACTTACTGTCCCATATAACTGATGTCTTTAATGCAGTAAACTCAAGCATAAAATTTACAATAGAAGCTCATAACCCAATGGACTGGTTACCCTTCTTAGATATAAAAGTAAAAATAATTAATAATAAAGTTCAATATGCGTGGTACCACAAACCAGGCCATTCTGACATAACCCTAAGAAGGGACTCTTTCGTGCCCAATCGTGTTAAAAGTAGTTTCATTAATAACCGCTTAAAAGATATAAGTAATCGGTGTAGCAATGAAGTGATGCAAAAAGAAAAAGTTAGCGAATTTAATGACATTCTAATTAAAAATGGCTACAGTAACAAGAATTTTTCCAAGAAAAGGAACAAGCATAGGAGTAGAAATAAAATCAAGAACCAAAATAATTGTTATTTTAAAGTTCCATTTATCAGCGATAAATGCAATAGAAAAATTAATAAAGTAGTTAAGAAGTTTGACTTACCTGTTACAGTTATTAATGAATACGGTAGACAGACGGTAAACCAAATAAGGAAAAATAAAAATTTCTATAATACTTGTAGCTGTCAAATCTGTAAATGTTTACCTAAGTTTAAATGTAGTGATAAATACGTAGTATATAGGTACACTTGTAATAAATGTGGAGAATGCTACATTGGAAAGACTGTAAGGAAATTCTCCACTCGGCACGCAGAACATAGACGTGCAATCATTAATAAGTCTGCATCCAGCGCTCTCTATGAGCATAATAAAAATAAACATAATGATCTAGGTAGCATCGAGGATTTTCAGATCGATTTAATTGCTAAGCTGACGAACACTCGAGACACAACATTCACTGAAGCAAAAGCTATTACACACTTGAAGCCAACAATCAATAGAAGACATGAATTACCTTGCTACAGTCTGCCTTCTCACTTTGATCACCTCACATTCAACAAGCAACACAATTCTTAATATCATTCACTTCTTTATAAATCTTCACACCGAGTTTGCAGACCGCCATTTGACCATCGACCGTTAAGAAGGCGCTGGACGCCGAAGGCCCGTCACGCTGTAACTTTAAATCCTTTTATTTTCGACCAATAAATTAGATCCGAGTCAGAAACTATCTTTACTTGTCTGTGAAATTCTACCGATTTCCTTTTCTGTGTCTTGCAAGCTCATTGTGGGAACCTTAGAATCAAAAGTTGACGTTGCAAATGCCTTTTGAATTTTAATCATGTTTTGGACAGATGGTAAAGATGTTGAAAAAGGATGTAAAGTTAGATGATGAAAAGTCCATGTACCATGTAGACTATTGTGAAATATGCGAAAACGATCATCCTTCTCTCGTACTTCTTTATGTAATTCAAAATAATTGTTTTTTAGCAAACTGATATCGTTGTAATAAGTAATTTCAGTTAGAGCAACTTCATGGGGTCCATGCAGAGTAATTGGATTAGCGAATTCAACAGAGTATAGAGATGGTTTGTTACTTGGGAATATCTTGGGGTTGCTATTGCTTGGAAGAATGATGTTGAAGTTATTAGACATGCTAAACTCATACATGGAAGAAGTCACATGCTATATTAGCTTAAAAGTTACGAGTGTCTCCTACCTCCACATTTTGTAGATCCCGGTGCGTTATCCAGCTATTGAATGATCAGGATATCCTTTCCATTTAACTAGATATTTCCTTTGATTGCCATGACCTTTCCTCCTAATTATTTTGTCAATCATATACACCTCTTCACTTCTGTCTACTACTTGCAATTCATAAGAGTAAAATTTTCCTTCAATTGGATTGCCATGGTAATCTATTAATTTATACATGGTGGGTTTAAATTTTGTATTTACTTCATCTACAAAAAACTCTTCTTCAGTCCAATTAGGTAGATACCCCTTCTCAAATGTAGATTTAACCTTTGAAATCCGAACTCTATCAGCAACATTAATTTTCTTTTCATTGGAAATGTTTTTCGCTTTCTTATCATACAATCGAAGCCATACATCCATCGCATTATCTGGGGTAACATCAACTGGTTTCATCTTAATGATTCGATGGTAGCTTTCATTGTAATTCTTAACAAATTTCTGCAGCTCACCTACCCAAACATGTGTATTTTGTGCAGTGAAATAGCGCCATATTTTTGTCTTCAGTGTGCGATTGAAACTCTCAACCATGGCAGCTTTATAAGCACTTTTGACACTAAACAATTCCACATTATGACTTTTAAGGAGACTTCGAACATGAGAATTTTCGAATTCATTCCCTTGATCGGTCTGTATTCTTTACGAAACACGGCCCTCATCGAAAATGCTCTGAAAAGCTGCTTCAACTTCTGGTCCTCGTTTAGATTTCAGCGCACGTGCCCAAGCATAGCGAGATAAAATCTATTACGGTTAAGATGTATTTATAGCCATCATTGTACTGTGATATCTGTTGCATGTCAGTCAAGTCCGCTTGCCATTGACTATCTATATTGTTAACAACATATTTTCTCGTTGGAAACCGCTTTCTCGCATTTTTGTGAAGAGTGTAAGTCAGTTGACTCCTTAACCACTTCTTGACTTTCTCTATTCCCACACCTGCTGCACGAGCTAGAACCTCCGGACGACTGAAACTTGCGGGGTGATTTAAGTCGTAATAAATCTTTCTGAGTTTCACTGCTGTACTCATCGTCTTTGTTCTGATTTGCACGTGTATTACTCGCACAGCAACTGCTAACACAATTGATATCAACCTCTATGCCCTCTTCTGCTTTACCTTCGAGCGCAGATTTCAAACAACAGCAAAATTTTTGTAACGACATAATATGAGAGAGGCAAGGCTTAATTCATATTTGCTTAATATTTACTATACTCCTTCGCAACACGCATTGAGCGCCTAGTAGCTCTTTTTGGTTGTAGATCATCGGGATCACATTGAATCTCTCGCTTGACCGCCATCGTGGGTGTTTTACTTTTTGATCGATCTTGTAAGTGACCCTTATCCAACTCATTCACAGTCGGTCCTCCAATAATATTGTGAGGTACATTTTGATCAGATAAAATTTTCTGAAAATGTGTCCACCCTTGTGGTGCACCTAGTTTTCGCCTTACATCTCTGACAGCATATTGTAGAAGGTCATCTATGTGACTATTTCTAATAACATCACCAGTTGTTTCATCCATTATCTCCCCTCTCTCATTGAACTTCACATGTGGATCAATGAACTCAAATAATTGCTCAGCGCGCACACGATATGGTCGAGGTGTTGACAAGGTTATAAATCGTCGCAACTTGTCACGAATCTGTCGCCTCTCATCAATGTTTTCAGCTGCTAACTGCATTCGTCGATAGGGATCCTTAATCTTCTGAATTTCCATATCCTTTTGTGTTAGTTCCTTAAGTTGATTCGTAAATAGGTTGATCTATATTTTTGACTTCCTGTGCACTTTGTAATGTAGTCAATTGTACATACTCCTCTTGAGGAATGACTACCATCTTTGAATACAACATGTTTGAAAATAATAAGGCAACAAAGTACATTGCTTAAAACTAACTGTGAACCGAGAAAACTGTCATTGGTTCAGCGGAATTAGGTATGATATTTGTTCGAAATCGAAGTCGTTCCGGACATTCTTGGGTTAGATCAATAAATAGATAACCATGTGGTTTCTTTGTTACATCTTCATATATTTTGAAAGTACTTAAGGTTGTTGAGGTAATATCTGTCTACTGAGATGATGTATCTGACTGCTATCTCTTGGATTTTTAAATATTGCCAAATAATGTGTATTCAAACTTCTAGTTCTTTGCTCTTTCCCTCCATCGAAGATGTTTTGGGTGATGTAGATAATAAAAGCTTCCCTATGATGTGCAGTTTGAATGAACATTTCAGTTACATCCTTTGAAGATTTGCTTTCACGTAACAGATCATCTAATACTAGTAAGCCACCTGCTTTGATATCCTCAGTTGATGGCAGCCCTTGCTTCACCTCATAACCTTTCTGGCGAATGTAGTTGTGGTTGAAATATTCCATAATACCATTTGATTCTCTTAATTTCCTTGTTAAACATTTCATTTCTATATTGTAGCAATTCAGTTACAGATGTAGTTTTACCGGACTGACTTGGTCCAGCGACACACATTGTGCGATCAGTGAATAGACGAAAATCTGTCATCTTATAATTCCATTAACATTAAACTCATCATCCCGCTAATTTTGCTTAGAACAACAAAACAGACACATGTTCCAGATCACGTTTATTTACATTCAGAATAGAAACTTTCAAGTTACATTTACAAATTAAAACATTTGTGTTTCCTCATCACAATTAGGATTATAGAAAGTTTTCAAGTAAGCATCTAGGCGCTTCAACTTCAATTTAGGATTCCCATCTTTAGATTTCCGCCCTCGTTTTTTGCTCTCTTCCTTCCCATCACTTGAAGCAGTCTTATCAATGTTAATTAAACATTTATCAATTGGTAGTGGTTCATAGACTAGTTGAAGAACCTTCATTTGCGACTTTACCAGTCGAACCATGTGAGCCAATATAAAGTCCGGTAACGTGCACTAAGCCCATATAGCGACCCCGTTTGAGATACTCACATTCCATCGCGTTTGTTAAGAGATCGAATGCTTGAAAATGATCCGATAGTTTTAAAAACAGTGTATCGAATTCCGGCAATTCCTTGTAACCAACTCCTTCCTCTAATGCCTTTCTCCAATGAGTGGGAGCACTTTCAGGCAGCTCAACACATTCTTTCGCGAAAGAGTCAATAGTTTTAAGAATCACCTGTTGCCATTTTGGAAAAGTCACTCGCATTTGTCTCATATTGCTATACCTGATGTAGACATACCATTACTGTGGAAGAATGGAACTTGAAGATAAAAGCCATCATCACCATAATTCAAGGTTTGAAAGTAGAATGTATTTCCAATCCCTTGCACCTTTCGTGTCGGACGAAGTTTCAAGAGATCTTGCTCAAAAGCGTCACCTTCCTCTCTGATTGTATACATTTTCTGAGTCATGTTTCAACAAGTACTAATTCGGAGCTTTCAACCAGCGCAAATGAATTGTCACTTGAAAGTGATAAAATATCATTAAAGCGTCTTCCTCATATACACCTATATATGACTCATCAATCAAAGTGATGACGTGTCACTTTATGATTCGCTAACCTTATATTAACATTGCGCAATCCTTCCATGCGGACTATTGATTACACCATTATTACTGTTTCCAATATCATTTAACATACTTAGAAACCCACCACCACCGCGCTGAATTAAGTTTCGCCTTTTCTTATCACTACTCCTTGGATTTGAAAACTTTTTTATGCTATTCAAAGAGCCAGCATTCAATAGAGGCTTGTAAATAGGTAGACATTTGTGTATTGCAAAAGCTAAATCACGAATGAAATCATCACTTGAATTTTGACTCAATTTACACTTCTTCTTATTATCATGTATCCTGTTTAACTTTCGCAACGCCTTTTTAAACTGACTTGAAGGTTTGAAGGACCGTTTCGATTGACGAGAAGATGCCTTCCGTTTTACAGACATTTTTATTCTAATATGGAAATAGATAATACAATTACAATTTTTGCTTAGTACTTACAACATTATACACAAAAGTTTACAAGCATTCACACAGAGTTTGTTGCTGGTACTTATAAAATTACACAAAACACTTAACAAGTTGTAGAGGGAAACTGATACACACTCACATCGGCTAGAGTCTGATTTTTAGCAGTTATGAGCTGCTCAATGTCTTTCATTAGATGTTTTGAAATTGGACAGCATATACAGCAGGGCTTTGAATGGAAAGTCTTTAAAATATTGGCATAGTATGCCCGCAAACTGATTACCTCAGAATGTCCTTGAGCAGCCACATTGATGCTTACTGATGGCGGTCCACTGAATAAGTCCAATTTACATTTGTCACCCTTCTCGTCAAAGTAGCTGGAGGTGACAATGTCATGGAGACATGTGTTGTGTTTCCGTTGGATACTGCTGCACCAACAGCGAGAGTATTCCGGTACAATCTCAGTTTGAGCTAGTGGGCGAAATACTTCATTGAGCCAGAATCTTGCAACTCGTGTAAGAGCGTTGTTCACGACTCTCATTAACATTCTCTGCACCACAACGTCCTCTCCGCAGCGGAAATACTTCGCTATTTCCTCCATCAGATCCACCAAATCCGCTTTATAGCCAGTTATGTTTACGGCAGAATAAAATATATTGCCCGTGAAGAGTTGACTTCGGTAAATTATTGAAATGGGAATGTTGGTAGTGAACGACATCCTGATTGACATTGTATTAGCCTCAAATTATGCTTGAAATAGAACGGTACAATGTCCTCCTTATATAGAAAAGCCACACAAAGACACAATAGTGACCAATCACAGACGTACATGATGACTCATCATGCACGATATACAGTGACTGTTAAAGATATTTCTTCATCACAAAGGGGACAAGATGAAGTTTCAAAGGGTACATAACATGTAGAACACATAACGCTATGAGAGCATGGTAAAAAGAGAAGGGGTCGTTCCTGTTTAAAACATTTAACACTAGAAAGGCGGCGGCGTCATTTTTGACGCTTTCGATTTTTAAATCTGTCCTGCACTGTTGTATTATCATGAATCAGGATAATATCAGCTGACTTTTCCTAATTCCTATAAACGATGACTTGAGTCCTAGTTAGTTGCCATTTCCTACTTAACATCTTAGAGATCCATTAAGTTTACTTAAAAGCGCGGCTGGCGTCAAAAATGACGCCGTCAGTTATCAGATTGAAAAAGTCATTATATATTCCACGTTATTTTGTTCACCGGTGTTTACGATTTCGTCCCTCATCACTAAAGATCATAAACAACGTCATAGTAGTTCATAACAATATGGTTTGATTGCATAACCAAAAAATCAAGCACAGTCAACACAGGTGCAAATAACATATTTCTCTTTCCTTGCCATGCACACACCACAGCACAACTGTCCACAAACACTGCAGACTGTGTTTGTTTTGTTGTGATGAGCACTCACTTCACAATTTCGCCTTTTTGATGGGGATGGTGCAGCCCAATTACGAAGAGTTTGCGGTACTGACGTTTTGTTGAAAGAACACAGCTGTTCGCCAAGTTGTAGCATGAATGACTGGCGAGGTAATTGATCATTCACACATTTCTTGTAAAGGATCCACGAATTGATGATCGAAATGTCGAGAATGTTATAAAAGACGGTGATGGGCCATCGCCGAGTCTGAGTCTTTGTGGTATTTTCGCGTCATAGAGTCCATAACATCCACTTCAGCCTTCGTAGAATTGTATAATGCGATGGGCTCCGGCAATTTCTTGTCATTGTCCTGAATCTTGCAGGAATCATGCAAGGATCACAGTAGAACAACCATCTTTTTCTTCTTTCCCTTGTACGCAACAAGTGTAATTGGTTTGTCATCGAGCTTGTACGCATCACAACTGTACAGATCCATTGACGACTCGCGTGTAAGCACCCGACGTGGTATTTCTCTCCTTGTACGCCTTATCGTACCAACAATGGTAGTGTCTACCTTTATGAGATCCTCAGCCAGGGTTTTCGAAGTAAAGAAGTTGTCAGTGGTGACGTTGTATCCCTTCCGAATATATGGAAACATCAGCCTGAGCACAACGTGTTGACCCAGTTGTCCTTCGTGGTGTTCTTTGCCGAGATAGGGGAATCCATTCAGAACGAAGTTGCTTTCTACTTCACATAGAATCCAAAACTTTATGCCGAACTTGTCGGGCTTGTTCTGCATGTAAACAATGAATGGGCATCGAACCCGGCATGGCAACAACTGCTCATCCACGGTGAGATTCTGCTGTGGAATGTAAGTACTTTGACTGTTCTCGAATAATCGATCCCATAACTGAGAGATGAGTCCAAATCTATCACTTCTGACTCTGTCCTTTCTTTGTCCTTTGTCATCGATTCGCAAGCAACGCATAATGGAACGGAATCGGTCAAGAGAAATAGTGTTCATCACAATGACAAGGCCCCACTTCTTGTTCCACAACATGTCCGCGTCAAATTTCGAAGCTGTAGTAGCACCGCGAATAATCAGAATTCCGAGGAAAGCAAGAAATTCAGATTTGTCGATAGACCATGCATCGTTACCTTGTCGATGAGCCTGTGTAATTGTATGTTTGATGACGCAATTGATCATAGCATCGTCGAATATCAAGTTGAAGGCAGAAAAGAAATTATCAGAGTCAATCTCACGACGGGTCCTTGACTTACAGCCTGCTGATGATTTGAAGACATTTCGCACTGGTCGTCTTCCACTGCTGAGATCACTTGTAGAATCCTGCAAAAACGTCCACTTGCTTTCGTCCTTTCCAAGAAGTCCAGTTGTGTCAGGCTGATTTCCAACAATGTCAGGTGTTTCTTCATCATCAGTATCACTACTGCCATCGATCGAAGGATCACATAATGAATTATCACAATCATCCGGAATATCCACATGTGCACGGTGATCGAGTTCTTCTACACCTTCAGAGCAGTCCGACGGAATATTTGTCAAGCGTCTTATCGCTTCTTGAGCTGCCTCTCTCTTCGTTCGCCGCATGATACAAGACAGTCTGATGTTAAAATAGAGGACATTAGCCTTACCGTTAGATGAGTAACTCTGACGCGTTTCATTGGCTGCTGTGTTCCTGGTGTAGTCATATTGATTTCGATCACGCCTCTGAATAACAATGTGACTATACATCGCCAACGCCTCACTCGACAATGCACACATTGTATGCAAGGTGATGCACACATGCAGAAGCAAGTATCCCACGATAGCGCGCGTCGATCGGAGATGCAAAATGCATCCAGAAGTACAAGGTGTGTGCAAGAAAGTAGCCACAGTTTGCAATTGACTTGTAATATGTATTAATGATGAATTACGATAGTAAATGTCATCTAATTATAATCAGTAAAGCCTACAAACCAGAAGAAATGTTTCCTGGCATGTAATATGAAATACAGGATAAATTATCGAAAGGCGTCAAAAATGACGCCAGCCGCGCTTTTAAGCAGTTTAATTTTCAGCCTTTCTAGTGTTAACGCAGTTCCGTTCACATAATAATTTAAATGTCTCTTCTTCTAATTTCCTTCTGATGTCACTTTTATTGGGAGAACTTTTTATTAAAACACTGTCAAATGTCTCCTTCTTTCCATATCGTTCCAATTTGATCCTCCTAATTTCACTATCATTGCAGTGTAGCATGGAGAAATCCTCTATCCACCTACGATCCAAATTGTGATTCATAGCATGCTCATCTAGATCCAGTCGATCAACTAAATCACCAGCGTTGATATTTTCACTGATATTTGTTACAGTTTCTATAGCTTTGAACGAATATCCAAGGTCTCTTGCGACAACCCACGACGTTGGGATACTAGTCATCATTATGTATGTCATCAAACAACTATCTCATATTTATAGCATAGTTTGTCTACGTAAAAGGAAAATCAATGTGTCATCTTGATTACAATGGTTGCAATAGTCACAATAGTCGCAATTGAGCAATCCCATTCAAAATCAAACAACGGACGTCTATCGGTACGTACCCAAGTACTCAGAACCAAGTCGCACAAGTTCGATCATAGACGTTCCGAAACACACAATGCACTCAACCCAGTCTACCAAACACACGTACCTATCCAGTAAAACAGATCTCATACATGTTCCTATTCATAACACTGAATTCTACATGTACCTATCCATGTTCCTATTGAGAACACTGAATTATACATGTACCTATCCATGTACCTATTGATAACACTGAATTATACATGTACCTATCCGTCGCAAGTAGGGCACAGTTTTTACTACTAACTTTTCCTTAAAAACTTGCAGGAACGTGCATTATATTGCAGTTCATGAAATTTTCTAGATCATCAGCTTAATTTCCGCTTAATTAGGATGCTTATTAGCAAGTATTCATTCCTTTTGATGAGCCACTTGTTTCATGCTGCTTATAATGGGGCTTCATGTCGGTAGTATTTAAATGTGCAAAAATTTAGCTTTTTAAAAACTGCTCAAATAATTTTTTGGACCACAGGAACGTAATCTCCGTAAAAAGCTGAATATTTTCATATAAAAATTTTCACTGTATACAGACACTATTTTTGAGTCGACACTATACCTATAGATACTTACTCTATGGACCGGACGTACACGATACGTGGAAGTTTCACTACTCCTGATGACAGGGTGATGCGGCATATAATATATCATTCTGTGATCTTGTGAAGTTTCTTCGATAAAATCCATGACAATTAATTCACTGATCGATAGCTTTCTCATTGATGAATCCTGACGATTAAGCATTCTTTTGAGATGACCGCAAGCGCTATAGCGATTGCTCTTCAGTTTATCAATACTTTGAGTGACCGGTAATGTTTCTTCATAACGACTGCCATAAAATTTAGCCTTCTCTTTGAAATGACTCAACACTGGATTAATATGATAAGAATAGGCTTCTGAAGACAAAATTCTGAGAGATTCCAAGTCAAAGAAAGACCTTAAAGATGAAAATAACTCGTCGTCAACCTGCCGACCAGACTGCACCAAGTTCACTGATGTATCGCCAGAATCTCCAGAACTTTCACCCATTCGACCCGACAGAATCCAACCGAAAGATGTCTTTATCGCGACAAGCTAGTCTCCTCTAACACTTTCATCCGAAACAAAATCGCAATAATAGTCTGCTCCTATCAAGATTTGGATCTCATCAGCATCAGTTACCTGACGATCTGACAATGCTAAGTGCGCAATGATGGCGGTAGCTTCATTACCTTGCAAGGAGTATGACACCGCTTATCAATTGATATCAGATTGAGGAAGTTCGATTTACTCGGCCTATCTACCGCTGAGATACAGCACGAAACGCGAGGCAAACTCCCACTAAAAGTTAAATTTCCTCTGAACCTTTGAACTGTAATGATTTCACTACCTTCCTTGTGCAATTGCAAGTGCACTAGGCATAGAAATTGATAACAATGAAATCTATAGAACGGAAACGTAGCTTCATGCAATACATAATAGTAGCACAAAAATCGCACGCATTTCACTTAGATACACTTATTAACGGCAATATCATTGGATCAGGAACAGTCACATGTGTAATTCTAGGCTTTTCATTGGTTCTTCATGCCCCAACTTAGTTCCCCGAATGTGCCGCGACCTTGAGTCAATTTCCATTTTAGTCAGCTTCAGATAAACAATCTATTTCTATGGCACTAGGTGACATGACACGCGTGATTCACGCGTAATTACGGAACACCCCAAACATCCGTGGTTAAGGACATTCTATTCTTCTACACGCGTGCATACGCGCTGCACTAAGAGTCAGAAATCACTTGATCTGATGTTTATGAATAGGTGCGGGCGATCGTCTATAGTTTGCGCGTCGTCCACGGTTGTCTGCGCTGCCGCTTGAACCATTAAGATGAACCGCTAAGCATGTTCTGTCTTCCCTGAGCATGAAATTGCGGTCCTATCACATTGTTTAGCCTCTGATACATGCAGACACATGAGACGCAAAGTCTATATAACAGGACTACCAACTATACTAACTTATATAACTTATGTTGCAGCAATATCCCGCATAGCCACGGATGTTTGGGGTCATGTGCAATTACGCGTGGTTCACGCGTGAATTACGCGTGATTGAGCGTGGCATGTCACCTAGTGTGATCACAAAGCTTTTTACAAATAAAACTTCTCTCAGATCCAGGATCAAACAAAATTTGAACACCTCGACTTTTCCTACTCGCTGGATGAAACATCTTTGCAACAGTTACCTGCAAAATTCCACGCCGAGTATCAGTAGACAGATGCGCTTGGACAATTTCAGTGGCACAACGAGCATCAGAAGTCTTATGGCCCTTAACTAGCCTTTTATCGCACAGAAATTTGTGACGAGAAAAGGAATCACTGTTAATACTTTTTTCTTCCACTTACACAACTTTCTCAAATGAGTGCCTAGACAGATGAAACAGAGCCCTTTCTCTTTGGCTATTTCCTTAACTTTGATCACTGTCAGTGGCGGATTCAAGGGGTGGCCTACCCGGCCGTGGCCGGGGGTGTGATACTCAGAATACAAAGTAATCTCCATCAGTTAAGTTAGTGTTCGATCTCTTTTTGATTTATCAATCAGTGATGACTGATGAGAGAAACATGCAAGGAAATCTGATGACGTAAGGCATTTTCTGTCTTCATCAGATGGTGGACCTGCAAAGATGAGTGCGGTGATAAACTACATCTAGTGAGTACATCTACTCGACCATCAGGTTGTCCTTCAACGTGGCCTTCGGAAACAATGAATACTGGAAAGATCCGACGCATGACACCCTTCTGTTTTGATAACTACGCATGGCTCACATATTCTAAAAACCTTAACGGATTATTCTGTCGATATTGCATCTTCTTCGCCGCAGAAACGGTTGGATCTGCTAACAAATGTGCTGGACAGCTCGTGACTACGCCTTGTCGACGGTTTTCAAGACTTACAAGTCAGAACGGATATTTGTATGAACATAACAAGACTGACTATCACGCTTCTTCTGTGATCAAGGCAAATGAATTTTGCTTGCGCGTAAATAATCCGTCGTTAGCAATCGACAGTCAATTATCATCTGCTCTGTTGAGAAAAAAAAGAAGAAAATCGTGAAATTATTCGAAGCATCGTTGAGACAGTCGTTTTGTATGCTCGCATGGGTCAATCTTTTCGTGGTCATCGTGATGACGGGCATTTACCTGTACCCTCATCAATCAATGATATTGAAGTTGGTGAAGGAAATTCCCGAAGTATGATTCAGCTTTATTCGCTTGGAAATGAGGTACTGCAGAAACATCTTTCTACGGCAGCTGGAAACGCTACATACTTATCAAAAACTACTCAAAATGAGATCATTTCAAACTTAGGCACCGTGATCCGACGTCAAATTGCTGAAGTTAGAGCTTCCAATTACTATTCTATACATAATCGCCGACGAAACTACAACAGTATGTGTCCGATATCTTAAAAACGACTGTATTATCGAACGTTTTCTCGCGTTCGTGAATCCAGAATCATTGAGTGGCTCTGGACTTTCTACGGAGATTCTCCAAGTGCTAGAAAAAAATGACCTCGATCTTTCAAAAATAGTTGGCCAAGGTTATGATGGAGCAGCAGCTATGTGTGGATCATTCAACGGTATACAGGCAGAAGTGAAACGACGTCGTGGGAAGCAGGCAGTTTATGTTCATTGCGCCGCTCATGCTCTCAATCTTACTTTGATACACGCTTCAGATATTCCTGAAATTCGAAATACTTTTGGCACGGTTAGTAAGCTGGCAACTTTCTTCTCCTCGAGCACTCTCAGGACAAAAGCTCTCGATGAAGCGATCGACTCAGCGAATGTTTCACATGGAAAACATAGACTCAAAGTTCCTTGCCAGACTCGTTGGGTAGAGAAGAATGAATCCATCATCACTGTGCTTCAATTGTATCCTATCATTTGTGACACTTTAGAAAAAATGAGGAAAGAGAGAAGGACATATTCTTCTGATGCTTGCAGTATTCATTCCACAATAACTAAAGTTGATTTTATTGTTTCTCTAGTAATACTGAACTCAGTGATGACTGTAACCAAACGTCTCGCATGCGTATTACAATCTGCCTCAAATGACTTGATTTCCGCTCTACAACACGTCGACACAGTGATAGATTTACTCAAATCAAGAAGGAATGAAGAGTTCTTCGCTGAATTGTTCGAAAAGATTGAAAAGTTGACAACAAGACCGATACAAACTCAGAGAACAGTTGGAACGCAGGTACATCGAACGAACGTACCATCCACCATACCAATTGAATATTTATCGCCGAGGAATATATTACCCTTTTCTTGATGGACTGATTTCCCAACTACATGATCGTTTTCGTGGTCATGCTGCTAGTGTGATGCACCTCTCCAAGCTGCTTCCTAACAATGTAATTAATACTGCGTTTGAAGATATTCTTCCTGCTGTGGAATTGTATTCTGAATATCTAAAGGGAAACTTGGACGAATTGGAAGGCGAATTTTCAACCTGGAAGACTTTTTGTGGGAAAACTTCAAACGCTCCAAGTGAGATCATGGCCGCAACTCAACTTTGCAATTAATCGTTTTATCCTAGCATTAAGACTTTACTTAAAATGTTCGCCTTATTACCGGTTTCATCTGCAAGCGACGAAAGGACATTTTCAGTCTTGAAACATTTGAAAAGTTATCTGCGATCTAACATGTCAGAAGAGCGCTTAACTGGTCTGACATTAGCTTACATTCATCGTGACATGGACTGCGAAAAAACCGTTGATGCCGTCGTACAATTATTTGCAAGAAAGCAAACAAGAATATCTATGTGACCCGACCCCTTCACTTCTAAGACTGTAAGTGCGAACTTTTCCTTCTTGACTCTATATTCACGATGTGTAGAAATTATAGGCGTTTCACGAATATACATGAGCGCTTCATATTAACATATTGTGTGACGTTTTGCATAGGCTACTAACATTAAGTCTGTTGGCCTACATATATGAGAGAATTATATTTTATACAAATTGACTAAGCCAAGTATTAATTATAACTATTTCTGCTTTCGGTTTTACATGTCTTAAAACGTACAGGTTGATATCATTTCAATATTTTATTTTTCATTACTTTGTTGAATGACAGTATTTTCGGAACCCATGACTGTAAGTAAAAGCCCCCAGAACTTAAATTCAGGATCAGCCGCTGGCCCCCCCCTGTGGTCGAATCCTGGATCCGCCACTGATCACTGTAATATTTGACTCAACATTTTGACAAGGGTTAGGACTTATGAGATCCTTCATAAAAAGCACATGATGGAGCTAATTGGGACATCTTCTCACATGACACTCGAAGTAAAGAAGCAGAAGTCACATGACCTTTAGGAACACGATTATTGTTGTTAGAACTTTCGCTTTTCAGCTCACCCACAATTCGTAACTCTTTTGTAGCGTTAAGACTTTCTCTCGATGTGACCTCCTTGTGAAACTTATCAATGACATATAACAATTTCAGATAATCTGATTCTATGTCAATAGATTCGAGAATAACACATTTTGGGAGTTTAGAAAGCATTATCTCTACATAAACAAATCCAAAATCACTCTCAGGGACACCGAGATTTTGCAGACCACGAGTAGGCTATGCTTTAGAAGACTGTCATGAACAATTCTCAATTACTTGGAGTTTGACTGTGGAGGTTCCCTTGTTAACAAAGCGTTAAGATGAGCCCTCTTAGCACGACCTGGCTTCCCGTATCTCTCGTTCAAAAGTTGCCAAGCAACCTTATAATATGTCGACAGCCCAGTAACACAACTTGCTGCCTCACCAGTGACCAATCGCATCAAATAGGACAATAAGCATCATCTGAAAGATCTTCCCTACTGTGAACTGAAGCGCGGAAACGATCCCTGAATTCAACCACAGATCTAATAATCTGTGAATTCAACAGTCCACTTCAAATAATCACTGCTAAAAATAGGTAAATTAATCTTAGGGAGATTCACTTAATGTTCCCTAGCCAGCAGAAGCAGACGGAAAGGAAGAACCAGAATGATTACTCACAGAATCACTACCGGTAACCGACAAAATTTTCTTAACCTTGACACGAGACTTCATTATTTCACCGAGGAACTAAGCCTCGCGAGTAATATCTGCTTGAATATCATCATCACTTTCAAGCAACGATTCTACTATATGCTGAACAGAATTCAATGCGTCAGCTCTCTCTTTTAAACACTCAAACTCTGCTAAAATTGCACATCTATACTATTACGATAGGTGTCGGAGTCATTACGAATCAATGATCGGTGAATCCAACCTTTCAACGCAGACCGCCTACGCATTATACCAGATAGCTTCCATCTCTACACACAGTTACTTTGCTTCCGACAGGTAAAATGTAAGAATGAACCACTGACTAGGATAATGAACAAAGCAGAGCATGATATGCAGTCAAAATATGACCGATAACAGTCTAGTCTCCGCAATAAATAGACGCAACAAATAATTTTGTTGACTCAGCAAGACGATGATGCTATACGTGTCACAAATTTATCAAATACTTGACCTTTGACATTATTGACACAATTATTTGACCGCAATACTGGTCACGGCACCAAATGTGCGCGGTTAGGACGCATGTTTACGTTGTGTTGTGCAAAAAACCAGACGTGTCTAGCAAACCAAGATTCCAACCAATTTGTAATCAAATCTATACCTACACATCGCTAGCCAACTAGCGCAGACAAGCAAAAATCAAGTCAAATATATACAGCTCAATTTCACACAATTACACTGACAAGTCTTCAATCAGACAAAATCAATACTTCTAGTATAAATTCAAAGTTGACTCCATTGGTTCCACTTTCTACTCGGAAGAATATTATTGCTTCTTATAGAGCAATGCTGTCAGAATGATATAAAATTAATGTTTTTGCTCTATACTGTAAACTTTAAGCCGTAAATATCCGATAAATTAACAGCTAAAATTAGTTTCACGGTTTTTTACAGTCTGAACTGTAAATATCCGCAAAAACAGACGCTAATTGTTTTATCTAATATGAACGGATTTTAACTGTTACGTCATCACTCATCACATTGTGACGTCATCATTTTAACAGATATTTACGAATATTTTCTGTGAAGCTTAACGGTTATTTTAGCTGTTTTTTTGTACAGTTTACAGTTACATATAAAATGGAAATTGATTTTTTATGGGATCAGGGAAATTATAGGATCTTATTGAAATTGACTTCTGTTATGATGCTTGCTCCCTCCAACCTAAATTGCTGACCGGGAAAGTATGTTGCAAGCAGATTCGTCCGGAAGCCACAGGATCTTTAAATCAGTCTAAGACATAAATGCAAACTTAAGAAAGTCTTAATGAGACCATTAGCCTCGATATCGCATCTTTAGTTTGAATAAAGTTAAAAAATGTTTTCTGGAAAAAGGGAGGGAATTGAAAAACACGGAAACTAAGAGTGACCTTCCAAAACTTTTAATTGTTTTTCTTCCGGAAGTTCTAGCTACTGTGTCAAGTTTCACTCTAAAGCAGTCCTAGGGTAATCAAAAAGTTCACGTTACGACTATTTATGTCCGCCGGTGGGAAATTATTTTATTATTTAATTATTATTTATAATTTGAAATTATATTCAAATATAAATGAAAATGTTCACTATGCTCATTCTACAAAATTATGTCTGACTGAGATTATTGATTGATTAATGAGAGAAAGGGGAGAGATATGTTAAGCAGAGGTAGTGCCTTAAGAGAGAAAATGCACTGTTCCGAGGTTTTGTTAGATCTCTCCCCTCTCACATTTATACTGTAATGCTCTTCGCATAGGATTAGGAGGACATGATGAAGGGCATTATCACATGGTATTATCACCTAAACGTTGAAAAGTTGCTTTGGATCAGGCTGGACTTTGAAATCAGAACTATGGAAGTATAATAGACACAGACTGCGTCCGCATCGGAAGCTCTACACCCCTACAACCCTATGTAAAAGTTACTATTTTGCTTGAAAATTGTCATGTTAATGCAAAAATCAAGCAGAGTTTCTTCAATTCGTTATATTTTTTCACTTGCTTTTATTCAATCGACTGTCAATTGCGTCCATCCAAACAATAGCGCACAGTTAGTATTCCTCTCCTTCCTCTTCTCCTTCGCCTTCAACACTGTCGACTCCGACCTCTTCGTAGTCCTTCTCCAGAGCAGCCAAATCTTCACGAGCCTCGGAGAACTCACCCTCTTCCATACCTTCACCGACGTACCAGTGCACGAAAGCACGCTTGGCGTACATTAGATCGAACTTGTGATCGAGGCGGGCCCATGCCTCAGCAATTGCGGTGGTGTTGCTCAACATGCAGACGGCACGCTGCACCTTGGCCAGATCACCTCCTGGAACAACGGTTGGTGGTTGGTAGTTGATGCCGACCTTGAAGCCAGTGGGACACCAGTCAACGAATTGGATGGTCCGCTTCGTCTTGATGGTGGCAATGGCTGAGTTGACGTCCTTAGGAACAACGTCACCACGGTACAACAAGCAGCAGGCCATGTATTTGCCATGACGTGGATCGCATTTCACCATCTGGTTGGCGGGCTCAAAACAGGCGTTCGTGATCTCTGAAACGTTTAATTGCTCGTGGTAAGCCTTCTCGGCAGAGATGACTGGAGCGTAGGTGGCCAGAGGGAAGTGAATACGTGGGTATGGCACCAAGTTGGTCTGGAACTCAGTGAGATCGACGTTCAAAGCACCATCGAATCGGAGAGATGCAGTGATTGAGCTGACAATCTGACTAATGAGACGGTTCAAGTTGGTGTATGTTGGGCGCTCAATGTCAAGGTTTCGTCTGAAAAATAATTAAATTCGTTGATTGAGGAATGAATATAAAACAAGACCAACATTTTTTACTTGTCATAATTCTAAGATTCAATCGATCCTGAGAGGTATTTGGAACAAATACTTCAGCACTTACATCTGCATGGTTTCTTATAGTATAAGTATTTACATATTGTATTTCAGACTCTTTGGAAGGTGTAAATAGAATAATTAAATATTGAGTTGCATCCTCAGTCGAAAAATGGGAGCAGACCTGAATAGCTGTCATTTCATCCAATATTAGGAATCATCAGCAGGCCCTGTTTATTTTTCTCACCACGACAAAACTCCCTATTTTAAGCTGCAGCCATGGCCGGGTAAATAGCAGCAAGGTCTGAAGAAAATTCGCTTAATATGCAATTTGCCCTTCTCACATTTGTTCCGGCTTGCGCTTGAGATTAAATAGAAGAGTTATGTGTCGTGTTGAGAAATGCAAACTAGGCCTGCTGATAATTCCTCATATTGGATGAAATGGCAGCTCTTCAGCTCCCATTTTTCAACTGAGGATGCAATTCAATATTTAATTCTATTTACGTTGTGTCTGCAAATAGCAGCACAAATTAATTATTACAGACGCACTAACTTAAACGATAAAGGCAGTAATTCGCTAAGATAGCGTTAATGAATGACCGCTGAAAATTCAGAAATTTCACTTATTAATATGCTAACTACACATTTCTGGAAAGCATTTTTGAAAGAAAGATTTATGCATGAAATTTATTTGTGCTAACAGAGTTGTGCGCATTGAGAATTAGCGTCAATTTGTATTAAAAAATATGAAGTTTTTCACCTTCAGGAATGCTAGAATGCACACAACATGAGATGCCATCTAGCCATTCTTAGTCCGATGCCATGAGACATGGGCTTCTGAACAAAGCATATGGCCACATCCTGTTCATCATAGCTATGTTTTGACTCAGTTTTATTTGGAAGGTTTTGACATGCAACTGCAGATTTAGTCTTAATAAAACAACAGCATATCCGAAATACAAAAACTATCTTTATAATCTGTACTATAACAATACATTGACCAGCTCCCTAAGGACTCTGAAGATTGCAAATGCCAAAGTTCGGTTAAAAGTAGGATTATATGCTTTGGTCAAAGTCTGCAGAAGCATTGCGCACAATCTTTTCTATCTTACAGGTCTTTGGAAAACTCAACAGATAAACATCAAACGTGTCACAGATGAGTCTCGGCTGCTCAATGTGTCTATCGATGGACAAAGTCGGAGCCATAGAGTAAGTATATATAGTAAGAGTGTCGACTCAAAAAAGTATCTGCATACAGTGAAAATCTTTATATGAAAAGATTCAGTTTTTGCGGAGATTACGTTCCCGAGGTCCAAAAAAAATATTTGAGAAGTTTTTAAACAGCTAAAATTATGCAAATTTTTATACTACCGACATGAAGCCGCTTTACAAGTAGCATGAAACAAGTTGGATATCAAAAGGAATGAATACTTGCTAATAAGCATCCTAATTAAGCGGAAATTAAGCTGATTATCAAGGGAATTTCATGAACCGTATTATAATGGAAGTCTTCATGAAAAAGTCGCGATCTTATTCGTGCTTTCATGGCTAAAATTTCAAGTTTTTAATTCAATCTTCATCGGCATGATTTTATGATTCACTAAATTTATGTTTCATTTCTTGAATCTGAATATTGATGTGGACCGTTTTTTAATTGAAATAATTGTCTTTGATTGCGTGATTTTGCTCTGCCAGTGGCAGGTTGCCTGTGATATGATCACTCTTGAGGTTGAGTATGAAAGTAGCAGCCCATCGAATTGCTTATTTGATAAACATTACCTCTCCAAGGCTGTCATGACACGAAGGATCTGTAAAATAAAATTTTTATTTTAATCCTTCTGTATCACTATCATGATCGGTCAATTCCGTGGTAATTTCTTTAAAACTTCAAAAATTTGCATATCTCACATTTGGTAGCAATACTCGAGTTTATTTAATAAAATCGAATGTGTATACACATTGGGGATTTAATAAATGTGGAGTTACCACTCTATCTCATATGCTTGCGCTACTGTTGGAGCACTTTCACAAATTACTTGCTTCCGTTGATTATATCATTTACTCATAAATGTCTATTATAATTATAATAATTCAAAATTAGCAGCATTTTGCAGTGTAGTTACGAACTACACTTTGGACTCATTGAGGACAGCGTCGTTTGAAAAATCTGTCGAGGTTTCCAATGATTTATCCTTCGAGGTTTTGATAATTCCGCACATTAGCTGAGCAAGGACATAATGATAATCAAGCATTATTTCTTATTTTTCAAGATTTGGAAAAGCCAAGTAAATGTTCTACTTGGCTTTTCCAAATCTTGAAAATTGATCATCACAATTGGCCAAGGCATTTTCTCTCATTATTTCTAGCTTCAACGTATCTTCATTCTATTCACACTATTGATTTTACTAAATTACTCACAGATAAATCATGCAGGATCCCGCATAAATTGGTACATACGGAAATATATTGTGGTTACATTCATGTTTGCTTACCGAGTAATGTCATAAAGGGCTTCATTGTCAACCATGAATGCACAATCAGAGTGCTCCAAAGTCGTGTGAGTAGTTAAAACCGAATTGTAAGGTTCCACCACGGCAGTAGACACTTGAGGAGCTGGGTAAACTGAGAACTCCAGCTTTGATTTCTTGCCGTAGTCAACGCTCAATCTCTCCATGAGGAGGGAGGTGAAGCCGGATCCGGTACCTCCGCCGAAAGAGTGGAAAATGAGGAAACCCTGAAGACCTGTACATTGATCAGCAAGCTTGCGGATGCGATCGAGTACAAGGTCAACAATTTCCTTGCCGATGGTGTAGTGACCACGAGCATAGTTGTTGGCGGCGTCTTCCTTGCCGGTAATCAGCTGTTCAGGGTGGAACAGTTGACGGTAAGTCCCGGTTCGGACCTCATCCACAACGGTGGGCTCAAGGTCAACGAAAATTGCACGAGGCACGTGTTTGCCAGCACCAGTCTCGCTGAAGAAGGTGTTGAAGGAATCATCACCGCCTCCAATGGTCTTGTCGCTTGGCATCTGACCATCAGGCTGGATTCCGTGCTCAAGACAGTACAATTCCCAGCAGGCATTACCGATCTGGACTCCGGCTTGTCCAACATGAATTGAGATACATTCACGCTGAAAGCATAATAAATATTAGATAAGGAATGTTGCATTCAAGTAATTAGTAATAAACATTGTGCATGCATTGTTTAAAGAATACATTTTTGTATATTATACCTTTTCTGCCATACGCAAGCACATAAAGGTAATCTAAAAATAGAAGTGCAGGAAGTTATAGCCTCAAACCACATGTTGCTGCACACCACTAGCAACAACGACTCGATAAGATATGTGACTGTGGCTTTTGATCCTGTTGTATGGATTCTACAATTAATGAAGGTAATGACTACTCTGAAATCGTTACATTTGAATCAATGTTTAATGGATTTTATCTCGTAAATCCTCTTCGACTTCAGTTCTCAATAGATGAAAGTTCAATCATGATACAGCATTTTCAAAATTCATCTAATCAAATGTACAATAAAGTTGCACCATGTGTCGAAAGGTGATAACACAGAGTGTGCAATTAATTGCTCCCATCTCCGACTCCTTTGTGAATAGCCTTTAAAAGAATAATAACATCACGAATAGTGGCAGCAGCATCGAAATTTCCATTCCATCCTCCCACATATTTAGATCGATTCGGTTTTAACGTGAATTATTTGCATATGAGGCTTTCAATTACTTTTATTTGGTCTTCAGTTAAATGTAACTGTCTTTTTTACTGAAGTCTTCCAAAAATGTAAAAGCATCAATTTCTATGTGGCGAGATTTGTCACTGACGACATAATGTAAATAATAGGTAGCAGATTATAATTCAAAAATGTTGAATTACATCTAAAATTTGCAATTCTTAAATTATAGCATAATCATAATCCGATGAGTTAAAATGCATGATACCTATATAATAAATAACCTGATGTAGTAGAATTGAAATGAATAAAATGACAGACAAGGTCAACAAGCAATCAATGTATCGACTGTTTATTTTTATTTATTTATTTAATTATAATATGTATTCTATTAACATTTCCCACTTAATTGTCTCTTTAGCAATGAAGAAACAACTTATCTGCAGCACAGCATCAGTCACTTATCATTTCAATGGTCACGACAGGCAGGACAGACCCATCGCCAAGAAAAACGGATTCCTATTGCACTACATGATCGAAAATGCCAGAGAAACACATTTTTTAAGACATGTTCATTGCTGATCGATTGGGTGACTGGTCACTGATTTTTGGGGCCAAAGAGAGCGCCCCGGCAAACCTTGGGACGCTGTCGACAGCACTGGCGCCAAGAATAAGATGATATTCGTCACATCAGGCCTCATATAGGTCAGAGGCACTGAATTCGTCAAATCATTGATAAAGAACTGCTTAATTAGCAGCTGTCATATCACCACTAGGGTTTTCAATCCCGTGATCCCGATATTCGGTTATCAAGCATCGACACAGAAAATGATGTGGACACTGGTAATCATGAAATAGTGTGTGAATCATCTATGATGTACTTGTGGATGAAATGTACAAATGCTAGCACGCTAATTGAAGATGCCAAGTACATGAGTCTCAAGATAAAGCTGACTATGAATATCTTCAACACGGGTCAAGTTTGTTTACCCCTAAACGATCGTAGTCGAAATTACTGCCTTCTGCAACATATTTTTATGTCAGAGCATTTTTCTATTTCAATTATTATTTAATTATCAAGAGTGTGTTAACCACAATGAGTTTAGAATTCCATGTAGGTGCGTACCCATATGCAGGCATTAATTAGACTATGCAATGGAATTAATTAAAGCTGACCTTAGTGAATCCTAATACAAACTGCTTAATTTGATATTTAAAAACTTATACCATCTATATGTTCAGGCAGTTGAGAGTGAAGTGAGAATTTTGCGTACAAGCGTATCAATGATGTTTGAATTTTTAAAGTGATTCTTATTTCACTTCGGTTTCATGGAAGTTTTGGAAAGATAGATTTTTACCTATCTTTTTATTTTTGACCAGTTGTCGCAAAAATCTCCGACATCAGAGTTTGCATTTTGTTTGAAACTCACATGCAATATCAGGTATTGCTGCCATAACAGAGTTATACATTAGGTGCACATTTCGCTTACTTACTGCTATAGTTTTTGCCTGCACTAAGGAACATCTATTATTAGTATAAGATATCTAAGGGACTTTCAACTCCCATACCATGCACTGGACTGGAGGCCAGTGACTTTGGTAGATTTGATTAATTACGGTTATTTGTGCATATCTGGATAAAAGCGTAAAACAGTTATCCAGTGCTCTAATACACTCATTCATACAATGAATCTGTTGGAAGAAGATTCTGGACCCAGTCAAGAAGAGACTAAAGAATTACAAAATGCCCATAAGAAGAAGCATCTGTCAATGTCAGCTGCAATATCAACTGCTGGTGATTGAAATTGTTCACCTAAGCGGCACGTAGCATCAATGGCTATTGCTGTGGATTCTGTGCATTTTATACATGCCTTGCTAAGATCGATTCAGTAGTGTTTTTTAGGAGAATTGCGTACTATTTCTGAAAAAATTTTTGATAATCTTTTTCCTTTGCTCAAAGCAGTCATAGACTATGTGATAGCTGATTAGCAATGATTTTACTACAACAATCATTGCAGCAATATGTCCTATGCCTTATTCATTGTTGCAAAAGTAAAAGACATTAAAATCTAAGGAAAATCTACTGATGGTGTTGTCAGAAACGAACAAAAAACAAATTGAAACGTCAAAAATTGATGATAATTTGATTGGTATAACTAATGAAGGTACTTATGGGTTATCTCCCACGTTTTCAAATTTGTCTAAAATCGTCAAAAATGAGTCAATTGCCACCAAACTCCAGGTAGACGTACTTTAGCATATTCTCTACCCATATGCAAAAATGTGTGCCGATCGGACAACTGCTTCATGCATTAGAGACGATAACGTGGAGTGTATCGATATCAACAGCTTGATCTAACTTCGTCTGTTCGACGCATTATTTCGTGTGTGCATTTTTCTCTCTCCCTCTTCGTCACATCCGCTGCCATTTAAAATCTTCCCACGACAACTACCTTGCCACGCCTTTCTTAAGTGAAACATGTTAGTGTAGGGAGTGTGGCCTCGTCATCATCACTTCACGAGTTGTCGGGAGATTACTTTCTTGACCTACTGGTATCTGTTGAGACGATGAGGTCAGACGAAGTCAGATAAAGCTGCTGACTTCGGTACACGTCACGTTGTGTTTCTAAATCAAAAAACACTCATCCGATTTGCATGAATTTTTGCATGTGAGGAGATAATACACTCAAATACGTGTCTTTGAAGTTTTGTGACGATTGATTGATTTTTACAGATTTTAGACAAATTTGAAAACGTGGGGGGGAGAGAACCCATAAGTAACCTAATGAAAATGATAAAAGCTAAGCAAGAATCGTTTGAATATCCATTCCTTCGGAAGATTTTGGCGGAAAAGTGAAGCCAGTGTTGTCTTTCCAAGTGCGCTTCCTCGTAATGAGTGGTTACCGATTTCAATATATTTCGATAGATTTACCACTTGTTCCATGGTTTTATCCAGATACCCACTACCGTCATTAATCAAGTCGGTACTCCTATTCTTCCCCCCCACATTTTCCAAATTCATCGGATTTCGTCAAACTTAGTCACATTGGATTTAGAAGATGCTTGATCTGTCACTGAGTGATAGCACAACATCACTGAGAAGTCTTACTTGACCCCTGGGATGAAGGATTGGTACCTTGGATACTCAGTTAGAATACAAGATACATCTGCGCTGTGATTATGAACTCCGTGGGATAGATTTTCTACACTGCAGCTACAGTGAATGGCAAAGCAAGTGCTGTAAATTTTCTACAAACCAGAGGAATTTTACACACAACTGTTTTGCGACGGCAGTGAGACAGCACTTAGGAGCAAAAGGTCGCTGACGATGCAACACTCGAGGGTGTCAACAACAAAAGTGTGGGGGTGCGGAAGAATAGAAGTACCATCAAGTCTACCAAAGTCACTGGCCTCCAGTCCAGTGCGTGGTATGGGAGTTGAGGGTATCTTATATCATAGATGTCCCTGCTGCACGTGAATTGAAAATTTATTCATAGGGCGTTAATATTTAGCCGTCAACCTGATATCAAAAATTATGCAAAATTATGGTTCAAAACTCGCCTACACACTGCAGTACTGACGACGCCTACAGTAATTGCTGCTATTATAGCCAGCATATAGTCTAGTTAGCTTATACTGCCATTAGATGTACACACATTCTAATCTGGGATTAATCCCGAGATCAGAAAAGGTCGAGATTTCGAAAGTCCCAATTACCACATGCTTACCATGGTTAATCGTTGAAAAGAACTCTCACACTGCTTCACGGAGCTTCGGAGAGAAAACTGTTGATCTGCTGGATAGAAGAATTGTGATTATATAAATTAGACTGCGCATTTATCGACGTTTGCTATTGGTCGCTGTCATCATCAGAATCAGCCAATCGCAGACGAGGTCAACATCACAACTATTTTTACTGCCACTGCATCGTGAATCATGCAGAGCGATAATTTGCCAAATAATGAGTAATATTTCCAATCTAAACTATTTTTGCAATATGTCTCACTTAATCATGGGACCTGCTATATTATGCAAACTGCAGATTTGCTTATTCTACAACAATCATGAATTGAACAGAATTGATCACGATCACGTGTGTCTCTCTCGACGAGATCTGTGAAGAATTTCGTATGTTTCGTCACCGGTTTACGATAACAATATTAGCTGTGATGCTGTTTTTCGCATGTTGCACAGGAAGCTAATAAGACTGTCTCTATTTTGCATCAATTAGATATCTATGTAGTTCAGTGTGAGCGTACGCCTACCTTGTGTCCAGCAGAAGCCATTTGTGTGCTGCATTGGGACCGTAGAGATAGATTCATTTGCGTTTGGGTTAGTCTACAGCATAGAAATTGATTGTTTATCTGAAGTTGACTACAGGTTTTTGCAGGAAATAACGGCGTTTCCTCAATTGATTACGTCATTTTGCATAGAATATCGTCAATATGCAATGGTTAACGACATAACAATAGAGACTAACGGCACAAACAAAACATTCCGTCCTTTTGTACTTTATTACGACGTAGGCCCATTGCTTTACTGGCGCTTGCAAAACTGAATGGCAATAAGGTGAGTGTTGATCGGCAATGTCAAAACGTTACGAAATGATGCAGTATTTAAGGACAGCCGGCGCTGTGGGCGCGCACAGTTGGAAAAATGAGACGAAGAAGAATGATACCGTTGCTGGATAAAAAGAGAATTGTGGATCAGGTTTTAACTTATGGACGAATCGATCTCGAGGACGATCTGCAAGAGGACATCGCGCACAGCGCATCGTCGGAGCTAGACAATGCCCAAATTTTCCCTCATTCTGGGAGTGTCCAGCCAACGAGGTGTAGTACATCACACTATCCGTGAAGGAGGAACGACAGCGGATGCATTTAACGACTTTTTGGCGGACCTTATCAACGGCCACTTCCTTCCCAATGAAGAGGCTGTCCTTCTCCTTGACAATGCCCCTTGTCATCGCCGTGCCACGGACGTCAGCGATCAACATGCCAACGCTGATTTACATTATCTACCACCCTATTCACCTTTCCTAAACGCAGCAGAAAATTGTTTCAGCATTTGGAAGGCGGGCCTACGACGCCAATTGGAGGTGAGGGAACAGTTACTTCGCCAGCCATATCAAGAGCAACTAGCAACTCTTACTCAGCTTGCTGAGCAAAATTTGGTGGAAATCACTCCAGCTGCTTGTAGTGCTGCCCATCGGCGAACAAGACGCATCTTCACCGCATGCATTCAGATGCAGGACATAAGTGATGACCATGCATATGATGTGACATAATGACATGCAAATTTGAATAAAAACTGTCTTGGCCGCCGTTATAACTGACAAATGCTACTGTTTAGTGAATAAGTCGTTAAATTTGAAATTGACGGAGTGTGTAACAGTATTTGTCGTTAACAAATGAACCGATTTCATCAATTTGTGATTAAAGTCGTTAAGTTACGCATTATGCCACTCTGTAATGCACAACTGCCTCTATTAAACGCAAAAACCTGACTAGAATGGAAATTGACTCAAGGTCGCGGCACATCGGGGGAACTACGTTGGGGCATGAACCACCAATGAAAAGCTCAAGAGGTACACACAGTGGCGGCCCGTCCATATGGGCGCCTGGGGCGCAGCCCTCCATTAAAAATTATTTACATCAAAGAAAATTACACAGAACATTACGCTGAAACGCAACTGATCTGATAGACTGAATTGAACTATCAATGGTTCAACCTGTACTGCTAAACACATTCGAAGCGTAGTTCAGTGACTCATTCAGACGTCACTCTCCCTCTCTTCTACCGGATGGAGCGCACAGTCTGTGCGCCTTGATTCATACATGTTTTGCTGATCATACATCTGCATACATCGAAGATTTTTAGCAGCTTCGCACGCGTAAACAATGCATGGATGGGGCGCTCTCAAAAAGTCCCTCTGGCTCGCTTTCGTACATTCTGATTAGGTAACGCCGCGCGTGCGTTGGGAAGTCAGATTCTGGTCAAACTTATGTTATTCTGATGCGTGTATACAAGCCTTGGACTGGCGAAGCACTTTCAATCATAACTGTGTCTCACTGTGTCGACTGAAAATGAATCAGATTGCATATCTTTTAATGAATTGCTTTATCTTTGAATAAATGAAAATGATAAATGAAGTCGTTTCTACATTTGATGCCGGTTTCTGTTATCAAATTCAAATTTTTTCTTTACTTATCTAGGAAGTGTTCGAGAGATGATTTTGTTTTTAAGTAGGCTTCCGAAAATAATGTCATTATGAAGGACCACAGTAGCATATTTGCAGTGAGGCTTATCATGTCATAAACAGGCATTTACATAGGCGTACATGAAATATAGCAGAGACCGTAGTAGATGATGGGCTAAGATGAAGAGGTTTGTATTGCGCCCCACATGAGCAGGACTGCACGAGCCGCCACTGGGTACACATGTGACTGATTCTAGTCCAATGATGCAGCCGTTGAGTGCATCTAAGTGAACATGCGTGCGATTTTTGTGCCACTATCGTGTATTGCATGAAGCTTTTCTTCCATTCCCGAGATTTTATTGTTACCAATTTCTAAGGTCCAGAGCGGACATAATTGTATCCCAGCCATTGCATGCAATCAATGGTAGTACGCAATAGATTGACTTTGATATTCGTCTCTCATTCGTAACACGCAGACAAGGCAATTTATCTCTGTGATTGGGACTATCTGAAACCCATTACTAGAATTATTGTCAGCTGAACATGATTTCGTTTTCTCGGACGTCCAGTACGTGCTACATGTTGTTCAGATGACTTGTGGTTGTAAGCTCGGGTTCCTGAAAGTATTTTAACCAGGGATTGCAAATACCCGGGTTTTTTACCCGTATACCGGTTCCGGATCTAGACCCGGGTACCCGGGCGGATCCCGGATCCTATTATCAAAAGTGATGAAATTGCATGTAATTCGTTTTCATTATGATGAAATATTGAATAGCTCAGTTTCTGAGATTAATTTTAAATCATGCGTTTTATAATACATAAGAAAGTAAGTAACGTTTATTCAATGAAATGAAAATCAATTACATCCGGTTGTAAATACAAAAATCATCTTTAGACAGATAAAATTGAACTACTTCAATAAGCAACACGATTGAAATTCACATGATAATTTCATTTGAAACAATCAAATTAAATCAAATTAATTGCAAAACATCTGTCATTATACAAAACGCAAGACCAAGGGATGAATGAGTTCAGATACCTATGTCCGGCAAAAGGGAATACGGAAATGTTGACTTTTAGGCAGTCTCTCAGGAACCAAACAGTTTAACGGGTGACTTTTTGACCTCTCACGCAGAAATTCAACAGCTCGATCTTGAAATTTGATTACAATGGATGGAAAATTATACATATACAATCGTTGCCAGTTGCCACAAATGATCTTATGAGCTCGCCCATCTCGAGACGCTCCAACTTCAATAACAATGTTTTTGGCCAAAGGCTATACAAAGGTGATGCATATAAGAACAAACTCGTAATCAGTGAATGATATACAATTATGAGATCTTCTTTTTTCATTATAGACTTCAAAACACGAATAACATATAAACCGAAGAAGCTTTTTTACAATTTGAGTTATCTGAGAGTCCTAAGACAAGGAGCTATGTAAAATGAAGCCCAAGATATTAACAGAGGTAACATTTTCGAAAGCATAGCTACAACCAACAAGAGATGACCTACTCTTCTTGATCAACATCTGTTTACTCTTGGTCTGATTATAGTCAAACCAATATTCAAAAATGACTTCACAATATCATCGACTTCCGACTGAGTTGGATTGTCAGCAAAATTGGTTCAATTATAATCATGTCATCTGCACACATTACAATTTTAGAAGCACTTGAAGAAGAGGTAGCAATGCATCCCATCATTGAGTTAAAAAGTACGGGCCCAAAATCGACCCTTGGGATACCCCAGATATAACTTATGATTCGACATGCTAATGAAGTGATATTGAAATCCTAGGACTTTGCTATCGACAACTGTAGGTGTCACTCTGGTTCTCCGTTGTTATTATACCATTTTTGTGAAACATCAATAGATGATTACAGTATTTAAAATAACGGTAATACAATCTGAGACCGAGCATAGATAAATGTGCACTCTTTCTTAAGACATGCTAACTAAAACTGAATTTCTGTATTAATTAAGTTTATATTTACCATGATTGTTAATCAAAAAATCGATTAATCCAGACCAATTTATTTCAATAGTGATAAGCACGTGTACGAATATTTGATTAAAAGAAAGGAAATAAATCAAACCTGCTTCTATATGTGCCTTTTTAACTTATAAGCGTATATCCCACTATTTTAAACTTATTGATAATTACAGCTATTGTTCATTATAAGTAGGCCTATATAGTAAGGTAGTTGAACCAATTAAAACATTAAAGGTAGTCTGGAGAATCACAATTGATCTTACTTCATGTTATTAGCTTTGAATTTCATGGATGTCCATTCATTCCTTAGTGTGAATTAATAAAGTGGGTGCAGTGGTTACAAGCTCACAACGGTTACATGACAATTGGAATGAACAGAGCATGAAAAATTACTTCAACTTTTCTGTAGCCTTAATAGATGGTCATTCAATATCGAGCTACAGATATTCCTGGATAAAACATTTCTATTCATATCTCTATTCGCATTCGTAGCTGCCCACATGCACTCCCAACTCTAAGTAACGAGAAAAACCAATTTGAGGTTCTATAACTTTCACAACTTCAATCGTTAAAAGGATTTTCCGCAGCATTAATGACCATCAACATTTTATCTTCAACACTCTTTACTGGATCCCGGATCCGGATATTTACACCATACCCGCCGGATCCCGGATCCGGTTATTGACCCGGTGCAATCCTTGATTTTAACTGAATCATTGATCATGAATGTGAACTTTCATGATTTTCAAACTCCAGGCCCGAGCTAATCCAAGCTTGTACAAGAATCAGTATACATCATAGTACTCAAAGTCTTCTGTACAAGTATGACCTTGAGTGACGAGGTCGAAGTCGAAATACTTGTGCCTGCTGTGGATTGTTAAGAATTCAGCCTGAAAAGATTATTTATTTAAGCAGGGCTGGGGTGTCGTGCTTTTTTTGACCGACACCGACACCGGGTTCGAGCACGACACCGACACCGGATAATAATAATAATAAAATTGACTGAATTGCCCGACTTGTCTTTACTTTTGCTTTGTTTTGTGTCCCTGACTTTCTTTTTTTCGTTGTGTGTTGATGGAAATAAAGGTTATTTCTCATAATAATAATCCTCGAAACACTACAGGTCATGCACTCGTTTCAGGAGACCTATGATCACGAAAAAACATCATTTTCTAAACAAACTGCTTTTCTAAAAATAATGACAACAAAATGAGTCTGAAATTGAAAGTGATGCGATGAATAATGAACAATGCTTATGAAACGTGGTGAAACAATGGATATGATGACTAATTGAATAAACAGTGAATGATGACAAAAATGAAGATGCTTATTATGATTACATGTGATAAGGTGATACCGTATCACTCAAAACAATTGATAGGCTTAAAACAATCAAAAACACTCAAAACAATTGATTCAGCAATCCACTCTATTCATTCCCAATTCGTGTGAAGGAAGAGCCTTCCAGTCCGTTTTAGTGAAAATATGACTATTTGCAAAGAGAAGGAAATCCTTGTGCGATAAAACAATTTAATTTTCCAGCTAAAATTTAAGGTCGGTGTCGGTGTCGGCCCTAAAAATCACGACACCGACACCGGGAAAAAGGGCACGACACCGACACCGACACCCCAGCCCTGTATTTAAGGACAGTTTACAGACAGTGCAATGGGAAGTTGCAAGCATTATTGGAACGGTAATTTAGTGATAAATATATTTTTAGGACTTGCTGTAGAATTCCTATAGGGCTTACATATATTGCTGTATGGAAATTAAGATAGGAATGATGGAATCTACTGATTTTCAGCTCTTCAGAAATTGATGCTTTCCCGGGCTTAGGATGTATATGCAGTATAAGATGATGGATAGCGGCTGTGCTTCCTGTCACAAATGGGATTCTAAAGAACTTCTACAAGCCTGAGGTTGCAAAACTTACCTTCCACCATCAAACTACCTTTCTGACAAAGGAAGGCCAAAGTGACGTCGCATGTCAAATGCCACGATTTAACTCACAATCTAGCGTCAGTATTATGTCATTCGAAATAGGTCAAGAAGAAGAGACTGCAATGCTACGAAAAATGAAAACACTTCAATTTGATTGCATATTTCATTGAGTGCCATAGCTATCCAAATGCGCTTTTGGTTGCATGCATGTATGTGCATTGCATTGTACTTTCTTTTTGGTTAACCGCATGATCGGGTACTCCTTTTGGCCCATATTCCACCAAAACATGACACGGCCAGCTTTCTCCATTTTCTCGATTTTTAGTTGTTTGGATAACATTGATGGGCGACAACATCGTTGCCTGTTGAGATGAAGATGGTAGAGATGAATTCTCACTTTTCTAATTTTGTTTGGGTGGCAAATCATTCTCGCTGCCTTCATTGTCATTAGGAAATTCTACATTCTGAGATGCATGTAGAATTTATGTATATACAGTAATTATATACATGCATATTCTTCTCTAAGAATTGAAAGTCCCTCATGTTACATTGAAATGAAGGTTTTGAATGATAAATTTGATCATTGAGGCTTTCTGAATGCAGATACAGCAGAAGCACGCATATCTACTTAATATAGGAACAATAGCCATAGATATAGGTCTTTAATTGCAATAATCCGAGGACACGTTATTGCCCGAGGATTTTGCAATTCAAGCCTAGTATCAATTACGGCTATTATTGTTATTATGAACCTGTTTGATTTACTGGGCATTAATGATATCTTTTACATTAAAGGCCATTAAATTTCCATTGGTTTGCATGTATGGGAAATGAAAATGTATATTACCGCATAGCTTGGAGTGCTTCCACCATAATTGAACGACCTGTCTATGTTATTTGAAACACGAGACGCGAAACGTCGAGTAACATAGACAGTGACAGGGAACCCTAGTTGGCTGCGCTCGCTAGCCAACTAGGGTTCCCTGACAGTGAGTTCAACTACAGGTGGAAGCACGATAAGCTATGCGGCATTATATTTCCTGCATGATATTGAGTTCTTGCACTAATGCGAGGAACTGCAATGGTATCTCAATACATTCAATACATAGATTGTCGGTGCAAGAACCACTTCTTAAATGCACAGATAAAAATGCAAAGAGCTGAAATATCATGTTGGAAATGACATCAAAGCCATATTAAAGCCCAGCATTTTTTTATGAAATCTATGACTTTGGATATCCATGATTATGCATCGCAAATGTATTTTTTCCAAAGACATGATAATGTATTTGTAACGGCATCAACAAACTGAATTCAAATCATAGTCATCTGTGAATGAAGATATATTACCTTTCAAATTGCAGCCTAAATCGTCGGCGCGTAGCGACGATATATGATATATTGATGAATATAGATGAATATATTGATATTGCAATTCTTTTTATTCTTATATGATATCTTTCAACAAAAGAGAAAAAGAGGAGAACACGTCAAAGTCAAAGATGGATTGAAAAAAGTCATTAAGATTGATTTATAAACATTAATATTAACATTGATATTGCAAATTGTCAGATTAGAGATTTTCATACAATGATACTGCTGTTAAGGGTGGAACATCAGACAAGTAACGCGATATTTGCAAATCAGGCGCACCCTAGTTTCTTTTAGTTCCTTGAGTTATTCGATTTTGGCAGTATTGACGCATTTACGTAGCTCTGCACATTTAGTCAAAGTAGCTTTGTGCATTTGGTAAGGTCAAAGTAGTCTAATTTGCTTGTATGTTTGATTTTTGTTCTGATTTTGCTTATGAATCCTTTTTGCGCTGAAATAAATTTATCTTCCAATCAGTGACGATTATTGTCTCCCATACCCAGGTAAACATCTAAACCTATTAAACTTAGAATCGATAGGCACACGGCAGGTCCAAATATAATGTAATTGTTCGCCTTCTATCCTATCGTTTTAAAATGCATGCGAATATATACAGCATCTGCACACTTGTACAACACTTTCTGTCTGACCAACAAGCTCATCGGTTTTAACAAAACTTGCAATTCAGCACGAAATTTGTTTGGCAAAATATGTATCTTATCTTTATCAATTGTACAAAACAAATCATTAGGAGATAAGACAGATATAGCATTCCAGTAACACTGGGTAATGTTTGAGAGGAATTTTTACCCTGCCGTCTACCAACTCGAGATATCAACACTGATGACGTTTATCAACAAGCGATGTTTCCATGCCAATACATAATCACGTCTAATACTAACAAGCTTCAAATATAGCAGAACAAATATGAATAATTACCTAGAATAAGAATTAAATTTTTAAAATTTACTTTGAAGGCGAATTGCTCTATCATCATAAGAATGAAACGGCAGAAGTTGGTTTAGCATGATAATTTGACAATAAACAGTGTTTACCTTAATTACCTTGAGAAATCGCCACTGCTTTCAATGTGTAAAAAAACACTTCCCCATAGGTTGATAATATCAGATCTACACCAACTTACTTGCAGCATATTGCGGTTCAGATATATGAGCTGTGACATCACATTTCAAGGAGAAATTATAGATATCTAGACATCCTTGTTACAAATTGTTACTGTCATGGACTCCTAATTATCTAGGTATATTTTCTAAATATCTTTATATCTAGGAGTCCATGGTTACTATGTAGCATCATTGCGGTCCGATTTCTTAGAAATTGTATTCATTTGGAAAAATTGGACATCGAAAATATCATTCTTGTGGTCTTTTTAAATAGAGTCTTTTTACATTTATTTTAATCATTCATCCAATAAAAATGAAAAAATCTCAAAAAATCATGTTAATGTTATATTGTTTTGAATTCGACCTGAATTATTCAGATTGTCATTGAGAACAGTAGTAACATGGAAAGCAAGGACATCATTCACATGCTGCAAAATTACATTATTGCTTTCTAAAATTAAGGTAGAATTGATTGTGGCTTTATTTAGACGGATTTTTAGTTCATGAAAATTTGCGATGCATCGGGATCACGATTTTAGTTAGAAGCGGTTGATATTGTTTACATCTCAAGTTCCACGTGAGATTCGAAAGACTTTTCTATAAGCCTTGTCACAAACCTATTCTCTTCATCAAGAACTACCGATTTTGGAAAAGCAAGGCCGGAAAGTCATGTCAAATCAACATCCACTATCTAATAGCTACTTCTTAACCCTTAAGATACGAAGCTCCGAATGTACGAAGGATGGTGGTGAGAAATTTCATGAACTGCATTACAATGCAAGTCTTCACGGAAAACGAGCTATTTTTGCGCAGCTGGAACCAATGAATAGACATAATAAGTTCATACTATGCTGACAGTGACAAACAACGATTCAAGGAAGACAATAACAAGTATCAAAAACAACTATTCGAATACTTTTAAGAAAAAAGATTTACCATTAAAACCTAGGGTTTGATTTAATCTAGGAGTTTTATCATTTATTAACAAAGCTTCTATTACACGAGTTTCAAATTCACTACGTCCTGTGTATTTAACAGAAAAACAATTATAAATATCATTACTACAGTTTGGACATATGTTCAGATGGTTACTTACGGCGGAGTTACCTCTTATATGTTCTTTTATTCTCTGATGTAATCTGCGTTTCGTTTGTCCCAAGTATTGGGTATCAGGATCAACCCGATATGCAAAATTTTAAATTATACACAACGCATGATCGCATCAGCTTATTTGTTTTATCTTTCAGACTATAGTACTGTCCTGTTTTACAAGTGTTGAATATTATTTTAACATCATGGTCAAAATTGCTAAATACTTCAACAAGTTTGCTTCGGAACTTTATGGATGTTTTACCTACAAACGGAAGCATCAAAAACTTGGTATCCTCCCATTCATCTTTCTTTGTTGCTTCTTTATCCGCACTATATTTTATTTCCAGGAACTGTTTTCTTAACGAGTTGATGAAGTCAATGGGATATGAGTTGCTTAATAGAACTTTTGTAATACTTTTAATCTCTATGTCAAACAGTTTCCAGCTTGAGCATACGCTATATGCAACATTCCTACGTTTCCATTGGATCGCAGGCAGCATTATAATTCATTAGTAGACCTGTATACTTCTCCTAAAAACCGATGTGGATAGGCCATTACTTGTGTCAATTTCAGCATCCTAATGAAATTATATTTCTACTTTTGCCTATTTTAAAACGTAGATTGGGGTGTTGTGAATTCAAAAAAGAGTGGAATTTAACTATATTCTTAATATCATCAAAAACAACTAATATGTTACAGGGATGCGGGGTCGGAGTCCCGGAGTCCTATCATTTTTGCTGGAGTCGGAGTCCTATCCAATGATAGGATTCCGGACTCCATCCTATAACTAGACCCGAAATATAATACAAACAAATTATTTGTTCTCGTGCATGGCTGTTACTGTCTTGACGTCAACTTTCTCCGTCAAACAAAAGTACAGCGACAACAGTGCATGCAAAGCTTGTAATAGTTGAGGGAATGAACCGTCATAGTGAAAAAGGATTGTCATTTCACTCGGTGATTTAGTAGAGAAGACAAGCCAAGCCTTGACAAAAATGAAATGCTAGTTTGTTTGAGAACATTACCTCTTACCCTCACGTTAATCGTGTGTGATGGCTCCTCTAAAGCGCATATTAAAATCGAAAGTGCACTCATATTTTTGGAGAAGGATGGGGGATTTTCGTGCCAGGTAGAGACTAAAAAAAGCCGTATATCAACAAGAACACATCATATATAAAACAAGAACACATCATATCAAAAAGCACACATCAAAATGATAGGCCTCCACATCCCTGATGTCATCGACATACTGTCTATAAAACTTGGTGCAAATGCTTCACTCATCCAACTTTGCTCAAGGTTGGTAAGAATAAATAAATTTGCTAACGTGGGACTAGGGGATTCCAATCCCGGGATTGAAGAAATTTGCAATATAGCTGTATTCCGTCTAAAGTCAGACTAATTGGCGAAGATAAAACCACCAGAAATCTGCACACACGATAGATAGAATTATGCTCTTCATACTTCAATATGATCGTCAACGCTACGTTTTCAATAATCCATTGGTGAGACTTTTTTTGAATAAAGATCGAGTCGAGAGTTAATTTGAGCTTGTCATTTGCCAAAGCTAACAATATTTGAAAGCATGACCAATTTAAAGATAAGTATTTGCGATGCAGGCCTATGTACAATACCGGGATTAGGAATAGAGCTAACCCTCGGGATTGGGATCTTTAGGAGGCAAATTTCTCATTAACCCACAGTTTTCGTTTACATTGGTTAACTCAATACCGGGATCAATCTGTTTAGGAAGAATTATTCTCATTTGACCATAGTTGTTATTCAGCCTAGCTTACGGCAAAAAAGCATGCAAAATATTCTTCAATCCTACAATCCCGAGCTAGGGATTTTGGAATCTCAATGTGTTCGTGAAATACATTGAGGAAATAGTTGTGATTTTGATTATCTTGCCATTTTACTTGTATATAGATACTGCTGGTGTGCTTGTATTTTGTGAATCTTGATCCCGGGTCAGAAATCCCGAATCCCGAGATCAAGAAAAGTCGGAATTTTGTAGGCAGGCTCTAATCCCGGGCCTTCACTCTGCCAATCCCAAATCTCAAGAAATCGCTGATTGAAAGTGCAAAAATCAGGTATTCGCAACTGCTCCCTGTTACTCTCAACGTTGCCGTTATCAATTTGTGCATAAAGCGCAATAAACTGTAAGTTGACTTGTCAATTGTGATATAAGGCCTATTGCAAGTAAACCGACTTTTGGAAATTCCCTCTCTGCTGTTCCCACATCCCAGCATAATTATTGGTATACACATGTGCTTTGTCATAGCATAGTTACTATTCTACTCAATCCCGGAATCCCGTGACCAAGATTTTCCAGGATTGTGGAAACTCTACCATGAAGAAAACATAAAAAGGATTACTTCAACTTTTATATCAAAGTTGATGCTCTGAACTCAATCATGTTTCAAATTTCATGACATTCTGATAAATAGCTTCTTTTCTGCAAAGAAAATGTACGAACATTACCAAGTGTTTCACAATCCGTATATATTTCTTGAATTTTACCATTGGATTCCAATGGTGATCCTTTAACCTTTCCTATAACCGAAAGTGACTGACTTTGACACTAAAGAATTTGAATTTTGTATTCAGCGTTTCAAGATCTACAAATCCATGCTATTTAGCCCTTTGTGCGCGAATTTAGGAAGAAAGTGTCAGTAGCTTCTGGGCTATGAAGTTAGTAAGCTCTTTGAAATATGTCTTCTGTATTTTCATAGTAAATGTTCTTTCTTATGAACATTCCTCCTACAACAATTCTTCTAACAACTCGCCTTCGGTTCATTTTGCAAAGTTTTATTCCACTATTTCATCTCATTGTAATAGAAATGCTGTCTCAATATGTTGTAACTTCACTACAGAGTTCGCTCGCTGTCAGAGTCACGATGAGTGCATCATATTTACCTTAAGTCCACTTTGGACTACGATAGCATTGATTTCCAACCTCATCATGACCGAATGAAGTTTCATCGAATAAAAGTTCCAATGATGAAGGGACAGATTATAAGATTATTATGAGATAAGAGCGACCAAGCACTTACACGTACGCAATCTTTAAAAACTAATGTAATTGATACTCTACATTTCATTCGGTAGGCTAGTTGCTAATGGGCACCAGGTGTAGCAGAGAAATCACGTGCTTTTCGCAACTGAATAGACATGGAGCTCAGAGAGATAAGCAAGCTTACACAGCTGATTATGTCCTGATGTTTTTTATTTCAGTCATCGTTATTTTCACAGAGCACATATCTCTAGCACCATAATCAGTAAAACGCGCTAGATTTCTATTGACTAGATATCCATGTTTCATACATCATGTTTAAAACGAAGATGAACGCTAAGGCAATATCCATTTTGTCAGAAATCATTTTAATACCGTACACTGTAAATCGCTCAATACCAATCACATACGAGGGATGCACACCAAAATATTTTTTTGGTATATTTCTGTATCTATTTGCATGCTTTCCGTATGTTATTTCAAATGTGGCATGCTTTACGTACTAAAGCCATAACAGCACACTGTTAAAGGAAAGCATCAATAATATCTAAAATATGTTGATTTAAGGCCTTTTGTCAATAAAAATCAATCTAATGTTGCATGGCACTTACTACTGTTTCTAATAAATCTAATCTAGTTGACATGTATATACACTAAAAGCCAAAATACTTGTCGAAAATGCAATGTTAACTAATGCGCAAGGGTGACAAGTCCTTTGACTTTTAGTGTATCAGCTGAAAAACGCATATTCGTGCCACTATTGTCCATAACGGACTGTTCGAGAGCTACATAATAGCCCTTTCAGAATTTTCAACCGCTCTCATCCCCTTTCGGCGATTACTTTATCATTGAAGGACTTCCACATGAATCCAAGTAATAATGAAAGCATTTTATTCTTCATTTCATTCTTCTTTTTTATATACGAGTATGCGTTAATTTGATGACCTTAGGAAGTATAACGCTGATTCGGCCAGAATCTTAGGAAGCATAAAGGTGTTATACCGCGTTACCCCTCCACTACACCCCTGCGATACGAGAGACATACGAATGATGACGAATTTTCATCGGACCTCGTATAAAAAGCATATCAACAACTCGTATTTCATCGTAAAACAACCAATCAGAGATAGAATAGTTCGTATCGCTACATACCAATCACATACGAGGATCTCGTATCAAATGTTAGTTTCAAATTGTATGGGAATTTGGCATATGTTTGTATGTAATTTTCGTATCCAGCGATTTACAGTGTAGCATTGTGCTGAAGAATATGAGCAGCACAAGTCTGTTGTCGAACTTACTAATGTGAAAAAACTAGCCTCTTCACATTTCAAGCTTAAATGTTCGAACATCTGAGCTTATTCGGAACACCATCACTGGTTTATGGGATTTCTGCCTATGGTTGCATCATGTAGGCCCTCCGCAATTAAGAGAATTCAGTAAGAGAAATGTCATCTCACTGAATCAGTGATCCAAACTTGATTTCAATCTGAAACCTTCCAAATACAATGCCTAATGCATGGTGTGGCAAGGTAGTGGCCGTGGGAAGGTTTCAAATAATAGTGGATGAAACGAAGAGGGAGAGAGAACAATGCACACACGAGTAACAATAATGCGTCGAACAGACAGTCAGAAGTCAGATGAGGCCGTTGATATCGATTCACTCCACGTTATCGTCTCTCATGCAAAAGTACTTGTTCGGTCTGCAAGAAAGTTTTGTATGTGGTTAGAAAATGTGCTTAAGTAAGCCTACGTCTACTTGAAGTTTGGTGAAGATTGATACATTTTTACAGATTTAAGACAAATGTGAAAACCTGGGGGAGGAGATAACCCATAAGTGCCTACATGTTTTCTTTGATCTTGTCTGACAACAAGAGGAACCGGTTAAGGAGGGTTTATACGCTGCAGACGTCTATAGAGTTAAGTAGCAATCTCGGTAGACTGTAGGAAAGTAGGTCACATACAACCTCTGCAGATAAAAAATACAACTATCCGAGCTGTCTCTGCAGACATATTTAGGAAGTTGAACAATGTTGAACTTTAGCATGATTCTCTGCAGAGGTGGAGGTGTCGATGATCTCTTGACGTCATTGCGGAAATTCCATTTTCTCCAAAAGTCATCAGCAATCTGCTTGAATCTCTCAGCCGTTGGAGGGGCCAGAAATTCTTCGCGTAGTACTATCCATAAAGCTTCACAAGTCTCTGTAAAAATTTGCCAGACAGAAGCTTTACTTATCCGGTAATTGATAGCCATGCTTGCTTAGGAATCTCCACTACTCAAGATCCGTAAAGTCAAACAAAGTCTTTCAGCACAACCAATGGGCTGTATGCGAGTTCTTTCATGTTGTATGAGCGGCCGATTTCTGTTCAATAAATCACGGAAGCGAGATTTTGACATCCGGAAATAATTACAGAACATGTCATGGTCACTCATGAGATCAGGAATTAGAATTCTATACTGTCCACGTTCCTGTCTTTGTCGCAAAAAATCTCTCATGTAGAGAGACCGGGTACGTTTTCTTTTCAGGAGTTCTAGAATCAACAACAATTCCATTTCGTCGTCACTGCAGCTATCCATCGCGAATTCTGATTCTACATACGTATATGTAGGAAGTATAAACGGCGTGCTCTACAGAGGTCAATCAATAATCATGTCTAGACATCTGCAGAGCTCTGCAGAGGTATGTAAACAATAACTCTGCAGAGGCTGCAAAAAAGAACTCTACATGCATGCGAACCCTGCAGAGTAAGTATAAACCAACCTTTAGATCTCCGCACTCTGCAGACACGCGGCAGCCATGTACCGTACCCACAGAATTAGACAGGTCGTCTCTTCTTCTGTTTGACTACACCATTTCCATGTTTATTTCAGATGTCACCATTTATATTCTTGAGTACAACACATATATTTCAGATTTTCAGTTTTTAGTTCAGAACTCTGCATTTATTAATAAGAATTGGTCATTTCATCTTAATCTATCACATCAATGTCACTTTTATTTCAGACCTTATCAACTAAATTTCAGATTCTGCTACTTATATTGTATCTTTGTCACAATTTTTAAGAATGCGTCACTTCATTTTCAGATATTATCACTTGCATTTCCAAAAATTCAGAAATTGATTTTTATATTTTGGAAATAGTCACTTGAATTTCCGAAAATTCAGAAATTGATATTTATATTTTGGAAATAGCTACTTAAATTTCCGGAAATTCAGAACTTGGTATTTATACTTTGGAGCTGATCATTTATATTTCAACTAATTAAGAATTGACCGGTTATATTTCAGATATGACTATTTATATATCAGCATTTAACTTTATATTTGAGATTGAATCACTTATGTCATCGAATGAAGCAGAAATATTTGAGAATGTTTCATCATTTCAAAAACCATCACTTTTATTTCAGAAACTCTCACATTGATTTCGTAAATCAATAGTTATATTTCATTTTGCCAGTTTGATGTTCAGAAAACAAGAATTATATTCCAGAGTCTATTCATTAAATATGTGACGTCATTTACCGACTCTTAAGTCCCTAAGGGCCAAAACGTCACCATGAAAGCCTGCGGAATGTTGAGATGCGCGCACACATATCTGGTCTGTCAATGATTCCAATCCCTCTTGGGCGACACTTTCCAGATATTGGAGTGTCTGCTCACCGACTTGTTGTCCAACAACTTGTGGAATGCGAAGGTTTCCTCGTACATGTGATTTTAGAACCGATCAAGCTGTCTCGACAAGATTGAGAACAGGAGAATATGGCGCCAATCGGAAGAAAGTTGTCCCTGTATCAACACTAGCCTGCTCTATCCTGGAGTGACATGGAGCATTGTCGCAGACTAAAACAAGGTTATTCGCATTCCTTCCCTTGTTCACCCATTCTGCTAAAACTTCACCAATCTATGCGTTGCATCTGTCGTTGCGAAAGGAACCCTGTGCTTGGTTGTCAACACTATGCCTTCATATAAGATGGTTGCGGTAATGTGCAGGTTCGGTCCACGAGCTGAAGGTAGATCTTGAATTACACGGGTTCTTTTTCGAGACCAACCTTGAGTCCTTCTACAGAAAAGGTTGAAGATGGTTTCATCGATCCACACAGCTTCTTTGCCTTCCTGAATAAAACCATTCAATGAGTTGAAATAATCTCTTCTCAAAGCTTTATTGATGTCATTGTTCATGGCTATCGGTCGATTGTGGATTTTTTTGATGGTGTACATTTGTCCATCGGGATAGTTGCCGATTGTTGATACTGCCAAACCGATGTTGAACTGCCACTGGATAATTACACGGATCTGTCTTAGAGTAATCTCTGGATCGTCTTCGAGCCGATTCAATACGAATGCGATTTGTTCTTCAGACAGATACTTCGACATTTATCCACCACGTTTCCTGCCACTGATGTCACCAGATCTAACCCATCCGTAGGCCGTCTTGCAGTTTACGTTAGCTGCTTCCAATCGCCTCCTCTTTGAGCACATTCAACTATTCTTTGGCGATCTTGAGGAGCATGTACTTTATATTTCTTATGTTCAACTCTCTCAATGTCTTCAATTTCAACACGACACAGCGGACACGCTGGATCATTGTTCCCCATTATCGGGTTTACACAATTTTCATGCAGAAAATGGAGACAAGGTAGCATTCGTGATAGAGTACCGTGAAGCATAGATTGCAAGCATATCGCACAATTGTCTGCCATATTCATGATGACGGAAAGCTTGCAGAGAGGTAATTTCTTTGTATAAATACGACTGCCGGTCATTGCATCTGAGCCGCTCTCAATCATAAATGACGCTTTCTGAACATCAAACTGGCAAAATTAAATATAACTATTGATTTACGAAATCAATGTGAGAGTTTCTGAAATAAAAGTGATGGTTTCTGAAATGATGAAACATTCTCAAATATTTCTGCTTCATTCGATGACATAAGTGATTCAATCTCAAATATAAAGTTAAATGCTGATATATAAATAGTCATATCTGAAATATAACCGGTCAATTCTTAATTAGTTGAAATATAAATGATCAGCTCCAAAGTATAAATACCAAGTTCTGAATTTCCGGAAATTTAAGTAGCTATTTCCAAAATATAAATATCAATTTCTGAATTTTCGGAAATTCAAGTGACTATTTCCAAAATATAAAAATCAATTTCTGAATTTTTGGAAATGCAAGTGATAATATCTGAAAATGAAGTGACGCATTCTTAAAAATTGTGACAAAGATACAATATAAGTAGCAGAATCTGAAATTTAGTTGATAAGGTCTGAAATAAAAGTGACATTGATATGATAGATTAAGATGAAATGACCAATTCTTATTAATAAATGCAGAGTTCTGAACTAAAAACTGAAAATCTGAAATATATGTGTTGTACTCAAGAATATAAATGGTGACATCTGAAATAAACATAGAAATGGTGTAGAATGGAAACATTGGAACATGTAGCGCTGATGAAATGGTACACTCGACTGACATAATACGAGTACCACAGCAATCGAACAATGATCATCCAGTTCAGCATTGAACACGCCAAATTAGTGCGAAACTTCAGCGACTGCTATCAACTCAATCACATAGCAATGAGACACAGACGATGGCAAGTTCTACAGAGAAGTCTGTGAACGTTTTTTCGAGCGCCTTTCTTTTAGTGATGACCGTAAGGGCTAACATTATCGAGAAAACTTTTGGGCAATGATCTGAATTCTACGAATCTGAAGGAATCGTGGCGATTGGAGCATTTTGAAGGAATTCACAGCAATCCACAAGCAAGGCACGACTATTCTTCCTATCTCTGCAATGTATTAAAACTTCCTTTTTGCCCACTTAGTAAGTTCCGGCATTTGCCATCGTTTTGAATTAGTTTGCACTTTTAGCAAAGTGACGATCAAGCAATCTAATTCTGCGGGTGTGCATTATTCTATGAAAGACTCAATTTCGGCCTTGTTCGTTGCAGAAACTCGCGTCGGCGGCCGGACTATTGTTTTGCTTATTGAGATGAAAAATTTGCCATTAGGCTTGCTGGAATGTTCGTATGTCATGTTGCATCATCATCTGTCCACAGCATTTGCCATTGATAGCGTAATAATATTCTACATGGTGCATCATGAAGAATCTGACGAAGCGAAAAGAATCAACTCGTGAAATGTCTCATTCATCTGGAATATGTCAGAATTATTCTTGTATCAGCTGACTGTTGAAGCTATTTTTAGACACTCTATGAACCGCAACGTGTTTTGTATTCATTGCATCATGAGAACGAGGCAATCTCGTATTTCCACTGTCATCGTCAACGTCATGGTCTATTCTTATCTCTCTGACTCTTGTCGTCAATATGCACTCCACATACTACGTGCGTGCAACATGACCCGATATGAGATCAAAATCCTTGAAACCTGTTTGATCTAGTCAGATTGTATTTTGCAGAAAATCAACAATGAATAGCAACCGAAAGTGAAATGATTGTTGGATACAGGGTGGGATAGATATTCTTAATGCCATTACTATTGTATGCACACAGTAGTGATGTCAGCGGTAGATGAAAACTGCGCTTACATCACACAAGGATTATCAAAAATAAATTGAATTTCAATTAATTAAAAGCTCAGTAATTCCAACTTTAATGAATTAATGGCATGTTATTAACTAATTGAATGCATCTATGTCGTAAGACAATTTGCTTATTTCGTAAGTCAATTGATTTTATTTCTTATTAAAATCAATTGTTTGTTGATAGAGAGATTTCTGTTTGATGCCTTTGTCCGCAATTATGCTAAAATTAGGTCTACATCATTCAGATATTCAATGGATAATGTTTACGCCTCTTCAATATTGACTGAGGGACCTATACGACACGTAGCACTTGGCCTCTCTCTCTCTCTCTCTCTCTCTCTCTCTCTCTCTCTCTCTCAAAAACTCAAAATGTTTATTGCCCATGATGGGAACAAACAAGATGCACAAATATTACATATACTGTTAATATGAATGGCAGAGAAAGTAAGATGACAATAATGGTTGAGATGGATGAGATGAAAGATAAAATCACACTTTGCACCATCGCCGTTGTATTCATTGGTGAAATTTTGAGTGAGATGAAAGTCTGAAAAAAACTTGAGATACATGAGTAACAGAACATGATCGATGATGATGTAGGAATGGAATGAATGAGCCATCATTTCATAATGTATAGGAGAGGAGACAGAGTATGCATCAATCAAATGTGTTTTCATTATTTATTTGAGTTATATTATTATTTTCTATTTTAATGTTTATTTAGCGATTTTTATTTGCACATCACACCCAGTCAGCAGATTATTAACCCTATTATTATCATTCCTATTATTTTGATCGGAAGGCACGGAAATAATGATAGTTATGGTTTTAAAGTTCAAAATAATTTCACATACCTGGAAAGTAGTTGAAAAGTTACAAGTTAACAGCAAATCAGTTTTGTCTCCGACCTCCGATGTAGTCTGTTAGCGAGTGATGATAGCGAGCAAAGATATTCGATGGTTCTGATGTGAATGCAAGTGAGTAAGGCTCAGCATTATTTGATAATAAAGCAATGCATTTCTGCTATTGTTTTCCAGCTCTTTTAGCATTAAGCGTTAATGTGATCATAGCAATCTGACCAAATACTTTGTCAAATTTCAATTGCTTGAGATAATATCATTTTATTCATGTATTGATTAGATAAGTCTATCATTTCATGCTATGGAATACCAGACATAATATTCAGTTGGTTTGTAGTCCGCTCTCTAGGGTTTCTCTCTCTCTCTCTCACACACCCACACACACACACACACACACACAGAATTCTAGCATCAGGACAATTTTTTGCCTCTCAATAGTCCACTACTCGCACGGAAGTTTATCTTTGACAGCAGGACACGACACGCGCGCTCACGCTTCCAATATCTCAGAGTTCATCAATTATGCAACAACTATTATTAAGGCAATCTGCGAGGTGTCCACTCTCTGATTATAGGATTCTTCAATCTATAGAGTAATTTATTTCTCAGTAATTCCAATTTCAATTAATTGATTGATTTGTGACTGTAAATTGATTGCATCGAATTTCAACTACAGTTATTTGATTGTTCACGAATACCAATTTTGATTAAACTTCACTAGGTGACATGCCACGCTCAATTACGCATAATTGCACATGATCCTAAACATCCGGAGCTACGCGTGACATTGCTGCAACATCTGTCGGCAGTCCTGTTATAAAGACTTTGCGTCTCATGTGTCTGCATGTATCAGAGGCTAAACAATGTGATAGGGCCGCAATTTCATGCTCAGAGAAGACAGAACATTCTTAGCGGTTCATCCGTGGTTCAAGCGGCAACGCAGACAACCGTAGACGACTCACAAACTATAAACGCTCGCCCGCGCGTATTCATAAACATTCCTCATATTTTAACAGCATCAGATCAAGTGATTTCTGACTCTTAGTGCAGCGCGTAATATGTACGCGCGTAGAAGAATAGAATGTCTTTAACCACGGATGTTTGATGTGCTCCGTAATTACGCGTGGCATGTCACCTAGTGTTACCTGCATGTTGCAACCTATTGTGTTGTGTTGAGGCGCATTGCGGCACCTACCGCAATTTTTCCTGACTCCGTAGTTTTTTTTCCTGTAAGTTATAAATTGATATAGTTGATAGGTAAACACACAATAGTCCGCTATAGATCGCATGTGTGAAATTCATGAATATCACAATCACAATATCGTTATGAAAATAAGATAAGAAAAGTAGTAAGTAAAACTCCACTTCTGGACCGCGCAAGATGGCCGCCATCGCTGACGTCCCCCCCCTCTGGAACGGCAGAGTGTCGTGGTCGGCCGCCGTGGTGCTTTGAGTCTGACGTCCCCCCCCTCTGGAACGGCAGAGTGTCGTGGTGTGCCGGCCACGTGCGTCCGTCAGGTTCGCTGACGTCCCCCCCCTCTGGCCGACCGTCGTATAGCGCGCGGTGATGTGGTGTCTAGGTTGGCGTGGTGTGCCGGCCAGGTTGGGAGGGTGGTCTGTCGTAGCTCACCTGAAAAAATCCTAAGTGTCAGAGTGGCTTTGTATGGGTAAAATTTTGAAAATTTTCCAAAGTGTGGAATTTCGACCTGGGACCGTCACCAAAACATTTTTCATCAAATTTCACTGACCCCCCCCCCCGACAGCAATCTTCTAACTTTGGTTCTAGTGAACGGATTTTGTCTTACAGCTACTCGTTTGAAAGAGGAAAAAAACTGCTCGACCACATTTTTTGTTGCGAGTCAATCGGACCAGCCGTTCAAAAGTTAGAGCTGTTACAAGATTTTAGGTCGGAGCTCGCTCACCTGAAAAAAATCCTAAGTGTCAGAGTGGCTTTGTATGGGTAAAATTTTGAAAATTTTCCAAAGTGTGGAATTTCGACCTGGGACCTTCACCAAAACATTTTTCATCAAATTTCACTGACCTCCCCCCCCCTCTGGACAGCTAGCTTCGATCTTGGCTTCTAGTGGACGGATTTTGTCGTGCAATAGCTCGTTTGAAAGCTAAGAGTGAGACAAATTCAGTGAAAGAAACGGCTTGTTCATATCTGTCTTCGTTTAGATGTGAGACGCCATTTAAGATTTTGGGAGATTGACGAAAAAACGACAGAGTTAGAATTTCCCAAGAAACAGCTCCAGCGGGCGAATGAAGGCTCGGATTGGTAAACGGAGGCCAGATTTGGAATCAGCTTGATGTTATTGTCCAATGAGGATCATCATCCAATGAGAATCAAGCATTTCTATATAAATAGCGAGCCTTCCACAGTGAGAATCATTCCATCGTTGAATTGCACGAGTGACGGACGCACATTTTCTCTCTCTCTAGTTCCCTATTCTATTATCCAACTAAAATGGTAAGTCGCTACTTTCCTCCCTCTCCTCCCTTGAACGTAAACTTAATACAATCTTTTCCATTTTCAGGCATCTACTCCATCTGCTGCACTAGTAGGACAAAATGGTGGTCAAACGTTACAAGGTTCGCTACGATCAGATCATCTACAACTGAGGCCAGTGGAAGAAACAACCAAGGTACATAATCCTACACCGCTACAGCGTAAATTTAAACAAGTCTTGCGTTATGACGATCATGGTGTAGTACTCCAAACGGGAATGCTCCCTTCCACGGATGTCAAGATAATGCACAATCAGTATGGGGACTACATACTGATCCCCGTGAGTCCGTACATTCGCCACCAACTTGATATTATTGAGGAGTACGTGACATTAAATATGGACATTCCTACTCCTCTTGCTCAAGAGTGGAAGGCGAGAGATGACAAGGATACTCCCTATAGAAAGATTTGGGATGGTAATCAAATTTGCCTACCGGTATCACATTGGTGCACTTACTATAAGAAGGAGGGAGATCATTCAACACCCATCACATGCGACGAGCTCGGAGAAGGTACTTGGGATATCCTTTTCAAAGTGAATGGGCTATATTATGGTCGGCATAAGGATAATAAAATAGCCTCTCTCTCCATGCATATGGAATCCATCCTATATATTCCAAAACCACCCAACGTGGACGACATAATTGATCAAATCCTTAACAGCAGTGGTACGAAGCGCAAGTCGGAGAAGAATGCTGCATCAAAACGCAAATCAAAGAAGGAGAATTACTAGTCCTTTCCTAACTCTACCCTATGACAATTCGCTTATGTGCTTTGAGTGTCGTAGACGTGGTCTTATTAGATACATTTTACTTCTTCGTTGCCATCATATCATTTGTGTATTTTGTCGTGAAAAGCATCGATGTAATTCTTCATTTTGTAATATGTTATAGAACGTTTCCTTAGATGTGTAAATTTCCGTTTTAGGCTTCTATCATCATTTTTATGGATTGTGAGGGTGAACCTGTACAGGAGCTCAGTGCTATTGCTATGAACAATTGGACATATCAGATTGTCAGTGTCTATCATCAACATGCCAACTGCAATCCCAATGTTGATCAATGGGCGAGAAAACACATTCATGGACTTAATCTGAAATATTTGCAAGACTATGGCTTTTCTTGTGAGAGTGCTCTTCTTATTGACTTTAAACGATGGTTAGCTGCTTTCAATGTTATACGCATCTTTTGTAATAATCCTGGTAAGGAGAGGAAAGTATTTCCCAATCTAATCATTGATGATATTTTGCTCCCACCTTGGGATAGTAGAGTGAATCAACACTATCATGAAGTCACGAAACGTTTTAAGGATTTGTGTGTTCCTATTTTGTCTGTTCGTTGTAGTAGCTACGTTCATAACCAATGCTTCTTTCCTCCTTACCTCAGCACTGCCAAAGTCCTGTATGGTTATCATTGCTCGCTGTATGATAGTTACCAGCTGTATCTATTTTATCTCTTTCAAACCATTGATTTATAATGCATGCTTGTTACTATTATTCAATAAATGTTACTATGAGAAGAGTTGTTGTTTTCATGCAATGGATGGGTTAGATAAAGGGCAATCATGTCTTTCTCAAACGACTGCGGAACATTACATTTTCATAGGCAAAGTTTAAAAGGAGCTGTTCAAGATTATGTGATAAATTTTCATAAAGATGAGACCGACATCGAAGCAGTGGTCGATGATGCTAGCACTCTATTTCTAGAGTTAATGAATACATTCTCTGATAGCATTGTCATGGCGCGATTAGTTGCGAAAATTAAGTTTAGTCATTTTGGAAAGGAAGAGGTGGAAAGTCGCTCTTTCCATTTTGCTTCTTATTCAATGGAAGTGGTAGATCACCCCGAAGAATTTTTTAAAAGACATATGATAAAAATTGCTGAACGTCTTAACGCATTTAACCATCATGGTAGCAGTCTAGTGATTGAAGCGATTTCAGATATTCACATTCAACTTTCCATAAAGAAAAATTGAAAATGCAGTGGTACTTGATTGTAGCACAACTGGTTTTCGAGCTATGTCTGCTCACTCTCGAAGTATATTCCTTCTGTACATGCGTCTATTATTTAGAAAAGGCTAGCAAATTCATATCTTCAAAAAGACTTGCTATAGACATCAGTAACGGTGAAACTATGTGTTGTGATGTATGTAAGCGAAAGGATGGAAATGAAAAGCGCATCTTCAAGAGATGTAAGCATGCTTTTTGTCAACGCTGTTTCATACGTAATTGCATTCAACTTTGCAAATGTAACCACTGTGACATTGCTCATTTCGAGTGTCACTTATGTCGCAATAGTTAGTACCTATGCAAATGTGGTAAAGATAGGTTTTAGCAAAGACTAACACGGAAAATGGCGAAACGTAAAATGGCGAAACGTAAAAAGTCTTCAAAGTTTTCTTCAGCCATTCAAGCTCTCCGACGAATGAAAGCAAATCAGCGATACAATGCTATACGACATGCCAACGATAAATTCATTCGTGAAATTATTTCTCATGTCAGAAAAGTGAGGACATTAGCGCCAAAACAACGAAAGTTACTTAAGCGATATGCCACAAAATTGCGTTTCATCTCCAATCCTAAAGTCACCCTTCAAAGAAAGAGGAAAACTCTAACACAAAAGGGCGGTTTCCTTTCAGCAATACTTCCAATGATAGCTCCTGCCGTGGGCAACCTATTGGGAAATATCTTTGGCTCTAAGCGTTAATTATGCAAATGTTGAGTCTCAAAGTAATAAAATGGATTTCAGACTTCAATGTGATAAAGTTCTGACTGTATCAGGTCCATCTCATGCAGGTAAAACTGTTTTCACGCTGAATTTATTGGATAAAAGAAGGGAGTTGTTTAAGGAACCTATCAATCGAGTGATTTGGTGTTATGGTATTTATCAACCGTCGCTGTTTCAGGAATTGCAAAGTCGCAACTTTATTCGACATGAAGGAATTATTGCAGTGGATAAACTTCAGTCTAATGATGTTGTTGTATTGGATGATTTATTAAAAGAAAGTAAGAATTCAAAAGATGTTACAGATATGTTCACTCGCGCAGCACATCATAAAAGGTGCTTTATCATCTATATCACACAAAATTTGTTTCCTGATGGAAAAGAAGCTCGTACACGAAACCTGAATACACACTATTATGCTATTTTCAAGAATCCGCGAGATAAAAGTCAATTTGAAATTTTAGCGCGACAAGTTGCACCCAGAGGATCAAAAGCCTTAATTGAAATTTTTCAAGCAGCTACTGAAAAACCATACGGTTACTTATTCATTGACTTTACGCAAGAGTGTCCGGAAGAATTTAGATTTCGAAGTGATATTTTGAAAACTCCCATGATTATCTACAAACTATGAGTTCTTATTCTCGCATGATTGTTATTCCTCAGGATGAATATGTACAATTAACTGCCATGCAGCAAGTAAAGCAACCTCTTGCAAATCAAATGTATAGGAAAGAAATAGATTATCAGCAAAATGTTCACATCAAAGATCCACATCGTGCTGTATTATTACAATCGGAAACTGTTGAGCAATTGAAAAACTTGAAGAATAAGATGCGTGACTCTGTATCGACTGCAACACCTTTAGCATCTCGCGCACATGCCATATCTCTTTTCAATAGTATTGAACCCCATCTCAATGTAAATGATAGAGGAGAAATCATTACAGATGAAAATAAAGTGATTGATGCTTCACGTTATGAAGACTTGATTCAGTATGCGACACGTAGAAAGCGCCGTCAGGGCTATGTTCCACCTGGTTGGTCATACTTTCTTAAACTATTGAAAAAGCATAATGTACCAAAATTTGCTTTGAATAATGAGACATTGAAAGAACTTGATTCAACAGTGGCTACTGCTCCAATGCTTCAGACGATGAAAATGCCAACAAATTGGTTTAAGACGTCACCTGCTACATCCCCTCCCACACTCACTAAGCAAACAAGAGGAAGAACTCGACGTAGATCTACATCGCCACTAAAACTAGTAAAAGGAAAACGTAAAACAGCTCCTCCCAGGAAATACATGTTCTCAGACTATTAATATGAAGCAGATGTGTTGCTTGCCATGTAATGAGCCGCCAGAGGTGAATGTCGTTGTCACTTGCACTTGCTGCGCCAGCTCTCATAATGAAACCCCTAAGCAATGTGAACACGATCGCAAAACCGCTAAAGCTAAATGCTGCAGTTGTTGTAAATGTAGAAAGGCAAGAAAACAAAAAGATGAGAAGGAGGAAAAAGAGTCAGTCGTCATCGACTGAACGTTTGAAGTCAATCTATTATGATGTAAAACATCCGGCAGGATTTGCATCTATCAAGAAATTATCAAAAGCGAGTGGTCTTCCACAATCACAAGTGAAACGATGGTTAAAGGGTCAGGCTACCTATACACTCCACAAACAAGCGAAAAAGAAGTACCGCACCCGCCATTATATTGTTCATGACATCGATGAACAGTGGCAAGCAGATTTGTGCGATGTTGCCTCCATTTCAAAACATAACTCGGGTAATAATTTTATTTTAACCGTCATTGATATTTTCTCGCGTTATGCGTGGGCTCAACCTTTAAAAACTAAAGAAGGGAAAGGAGTAGCAAAAGCATTCCAAACAATTTTTCGAGAAGGTCGGATTCCAAAAAGAATTCAGAGTGATCAAGGAAAAGAGTTTGAAAATCAGCATGTGAGAAGATTATTTGAGAGGCATGACATTGAGTTGTTTAGTGTAAAGAGTGCTTATAAAGCTGCACTCGTTGAACGTTTTAATCGCACATTAAAAAATCGCTTGTGGCGACATTTTACTGCCAACTTGACACAAAATTGGACAAAGGTTCTACAAGATACACTCCATGCCTACAATCACTCTATCCATCGTTCTATTGGACTCAGACCAGTAGATGTAAATGCTGACAATGTAGATAAAGTGCGCGAATCATTCCAACGTAAACGCACTCATGTGAAAAGTGATGTGAAAATTGGTGATAAAGTTCGTATCTCAAAAGTGAAAAGTGTTTTTGCTAAAGGGTACCTTCCGAATTGGACAGAGGAGGTATTTACAGTATCAAGGATTAATCAAAAAGACTCTCCAACCACCTACAAGTTGAAAGATTACGATAATGAAGAAATTGAGGGTAGCTTTTACCGCGATGAGATTGAGGTAGTCACTGAAAGTGAAACATATTTGGTAGAGAAAATCATTCGATGTAAAAAACGGCAAGGTGAAGAATGGTGTCTTGTTAAATGGACTGGTTATCCTTCAAGTATGAACTCTTGGATGCGTCGTGCCGACATCTTTCATCTAAGTGATCGACAGTGATTCATGCAAAGTTGTAACTAACAATGTTTAGGGTTTGAGCTATGAATCCAACTGCCTCATTTTATTCACGACCCTCCTATGTAAGTGGTGGAGGACAAATTTACATCGGCGCTCGCCGCCAACGTGGAGGTAGCATACTTGGTGCACTGAAATCTGTTGTAGCACCTCTCATATCCAATGTCGGTAGATCTTTAAAACGAAATGTTTTAAGTAATGCCGTTGGCTTTGCTGGTGATGTTGCTAGTGATCTTTCCAGAGGTAGAAGTTTTAAGAGCAGTTTGTTGAATCGTGGGAAGGAACGCGGTTTAAAAACATTGAAGCAGACCTTTGCTGGTGTTACTCAAGGAAAGAAATCACCTAAACGAATGAATAAAGGAAGGAGGAAACATCGCGGAGCTGGTAAGGTGCGATCTTCAGTCAAAAGGCATTCACGCAAACGTCGCAGAGGCTCTAATCATTCATCAGGCGCTAAACGACGACGCTGCTATAACTTCTAATCATGGAGTGTAAAACTTCCGGTTTTTGTTTGTTTGATCAACAAGCCATACAGACAGATATTCTTAGTTCAAGTATTGTAGATTATCATCCTCGAACAGCTGAGAATGCTGGCCCCATTGAATTTGTTATTCCTGGTGGTAGTGATGACTACATAGATTTGAGTTATGCGATGGTTGATTTGAGGTTTAGAATTCAGCAAGCAGATGGAACTGCTATTGACGATACACATAAAGTTGGCTGAACAATTTACCATTGACTACATTACTTCGCGATGTTTCTCTAACGATTGGAGAGCAGCAGGTGGAAGGTGGTCAAAGCGATTATCCCTATAAATCATATTTCAATCATGTATCACAGTTTCATCCAGCAGCACAAAAAAGTCATATGGAAGCCATGGGATGGTACAGAGATGAAGCAGGAAAATTTGATGTTGAAACAAACAGTGGCTTTGTAAAGCGATCTGCTATGATTAAAGATAGTAAAGAATGTCAGCTATATGGTCCGCTGAATTTAGACTTCTTTAGACAGTCAAAATTTTTACTCTGTAATACCAGCATGCGACTCAAGCTGACATTGAATAAGCCTGAATTTGCGCTGAATGCATTTGCTAAAGTTGACAATTTTTAGAATTCATGTGGAAGATATTGCACTTTACATTCGTCGAGTAGTACCGAATCCAAGTGTCATTAGAGGACATGCTGAAGGTCTTAACCGCCAAAATGCCATTTTACCCCGTTCAGCATACAAAGCTTCTCACCTTTACAATTCCGAAAGATCAAAAGAGTTTCATGAAAGATGGCCTCTTTCCATCGGAAGCACCGAAGCTCCTCATGGTGGCAATGGTTGAAAATGATGCATTTAATGGTAATATAAAGAAGAATCCTTTCAATTTTAAACACAATCAGTTAAGTGAAATTGCTTTAAGTGTAAATGGTGTGAGTCATCCTGGTCCACCCTACAAACCAGATTTTGCTGCGGATCAATTTATGCGCAGTTATGTTGATTTTATGGATGTTTTTGGCTTTTACAATACGGATGACACCAACGGACTGACTATGAAAGAGTTTAAGAGTGGATATACTATTTATGCATTTGATTTGACTGCTGACAGCGATATTAGTGCCCCTATCGTCAAGCGAACGTGCCTCATAATATTCGTTTGGATTTGACGTTCAAAAGAACACTACCTGAGACGATCAATGTATTAATTTATGCAGTCTTCGATTCAAATATTGAAATTACAAAGTATCGTGACGTGATTCTTCAGTATAATCGTTAATGAGTTGGTTGACTGCTGACGATATTAAGACTAAAGTGCAGCGTAATGCAGGACGAAGCGACGTTGAAAGCTTTCGATAATGTCTATTCACTCGATACCTTACCACCTGCAGTAAATCACTATCCCATCTTTATTGTGCTAAACACTCATTCGCAGAATTTAGGCGGTGAGCATTGGAAAGCGATCTTTATTGGAGAAGACCGACGTGGTGAACTATTGACTCTCTTGCTCAACCTCCAAATATACCAACACAGCAGTGGTTGAGAAAACATACGCGTCAATATCAGCGAAATGAACGCATACTACAACATCCACTTTCATCAACGTGTGGTGCTTTTGTACTGTACTTCATCTTAAAACGTTTACATGTATCTCGATTTGCATCTGTTATTCAAAACTTTTCATGTAATCCATCCTCTAATGAAAAAATGATTTGTAAGTTCTATCATGATTTGAAAGAAAACATCATGTTGGAAAAATTGTTTTTTATTTTACAATCCGCTGGGTACGTACATACTCAATGAGATAGTCTAGGATCATATTTGCTTGTAAATGAGATTTTAGTCCAGTAATGATCACTTTACTATTATGAAAGATTGCCACATGCACAGGTAACCAACAAACTAATGAGAGCTGCAGGAAAAAGTTCGGGTTCATAACACAAATTGTAACTTCTGGTATCATCTTCAAAAATGATACACTTTCACTCAATTGAGTAGAGATCACCATATTTTCCACAGTCAGATTCGACATCCACACCTCTCCCTCTTCCATATCCCGACGCGTTGTAGTCTCTGTAGCTCTAAGCGCATTGACTGCGCCGATGAATGAGAAAGGGCGCCGAGAATCTGTACAGTCCCATTTGGGAAGAGTTGAAGATTCCGTGAATTGCTCATCTTCACCACTAACATTTGAGGACGGCCCGGGTAATACTTGCTGTTTGGAAGGTGTTGGTGTAATGTTGTGAGATCGATTTTGGTGTAGAGTCTGAAGCGACGGAGAATGTTGACGATGGTGTAGCGATGGCGCTTCATGATGAAAGAATGAGTAAATTGAGCGATGCACCTTCCTTTTATACTTTTCCCAACTACCTTGATGAAATGTGAAGTTAGTATGAAGTTGGGAATGATAGAGTTGAATTCGCCGATTGTTGACGCGCAGCCAGATGCGATTTCCAATACGTGAATGTCTTTTCATATAGTAGTATTTCAAGTCCTTCATGATATGATGTAGAGATTGAAAATGACGATAAGATAAAGCAAACTCTCTTCTCACATTTCCAGTTGAATCTTTGAAATAGACGTTTCGATCATGATCCGTTTCAATACGTTGTAGGGAATCTAATTTCCAACTCATGGTGGTAAGAAGTGAGAAATAATGATGTGAGAGGTTGTAGAAATAATAGTTCCAATATGAGTCTTAGATAAGTTAGAGTTTGATAAGTAGCTAAGTCAGAAAGAAGTCATATGGGACTATAGGATAGAGTGTCAAGTAGTCCAAGTGTTAGGGTTTCGTAAAAGGAAGTTAGTAGTAAAAGATAGTAGACGTCTGATTTTAGTATTAAAGTAGGATACCATAAGAAAAGTCATAGTGTGTCATTTTGTAATAAAATAAGTAGAAATAGTCATTAGTTGGAAGTCATAAATGTCAGAAAGTGAAATATACATCCCCTAAAGTAGTAAGTTAGAGTCAAGAGTCAGAAACATGAGTCAAGATAAGGTCAAAAGGAGTCAATGATGAAGTAGGTTGTCAGATTAGGCAAGTAACAAAGTAGATGCAAAGAAAATAGTTAGTGATAAGAGAGGTTAAATAGTGTACAGTAAGTTAAGTGCACAGTCTATTAGAGTATAGTTTAAAGAGTTTAAGATATAGGTAAGTAAAAAAAAAGTAGTTAGTTAGGAAGAAACTTTTCAAGACGTGTAGTCATGTCTGATTAAGATTTGCATAGTAGGGCGATGAAACTCACGACGAATAAATGTCATGATGGAGCGATGTATGTATCTTCTATACTTCTCCCAATTGTATTTGCGAAATGAGAAAACAGTTTGCGGAATGAGGAATGGTAGATTTGAATTTCATTTCTGTAATGTTGAAGCCAAACTTGATCACCCAAGGAGATGAATCTTAATGTTTCAAAATATTCCAAATCCCTCATGATATCATTGAGGTTGACAAATTGTCGCCATGTTAATGTAATTCCTCTTGATGTATTACCATGAGAATTTTTGAAATGTACGTTTCCATCACGATCAACTCTGATATATTGTAGAGAGTCCAAAATCCAATTCTTCATGATGTTATTCAAAGCCGCAGATCAGCAATATCATAATGTCGTTTTATCTATTTTGCTTAGCAATGCGGCTACAAAGAGATTTGCTAGTAATCGAGCCGCACTCTTTTCTACTCCCATTGATCATGCACAACAGATAAATGGAAATTGGGAAGTGGGTGTCACTCAACTTGTTTATAGCAACTGTGTCTATACTTTTGATCATGAGGTGATGACTATTAATATGAGACGTTTACAGCTGCTTATCAATGTGAAAAGGGGTGCCGAGTATACATTCCACAGTGGCCAAAGAAAGATCTCTTATCATGTAAAAAGTTTATATATGATTTCTTGAATAAAGCGAGTAAACATATTGTCCAATTTACTCCGCACAATGATGATTATAATTATGTACATCATGTAGTTGAGAAAGATTGAATTGTTGGTTTAAGTCCAAGTTTAAGAAATGATTTAGGTTACCTCGCTAGCGCCTTAACAAGCTATGATAATTTTAACGTTAATTACCACATAAGTGGTCATAAACAGTTAATATATCGAGAGGAAGCTTATTATGTAGATCTTATTCCAAGAAATGAGAAGACGTTGGTGAAGAAGATTGTGATTAAGCCAAGAAAGACAAACATGACTCCTGAACTGAAACATTATTGAAGAAATTTAATTATCTCCTTCGAGTTGATGGTAAACAAGTGGCAACATTGACTTATATCAAATCATCTAATCATATTGCAATAAGCAAATTAAATGATGATGATCTAGTATTAGTTTGTTCAAAAGATTTTCATCAGTTCTTACGACATCGTTCTGCAGCTGTTCATGGTAAAATCTGATATGCAACATTTACCATGTGAAAGGTCAAATCAATTTGATACAGATGGACCGTATCTTTATACAGAAAAGTGTGTAGAGCCTTTAGGTGGTATCTTACATGAAACAAGAGTGTTGATGCCTCGCATTAATTACTTCGGTTAAATTGGTTGTAGATTATTTAAATGAAGTGATTAATGAGCAACATATTTCATTTTCTGAAAAAGAAGGTACTTTGTCTCTCACTATAAGTGGAAAAGGTATTGAACTAATTATGGATAAAACTCTAATGGACATTTTGGGTTTTGATCAAATATCTTTAAAAGTGGTACTGTAACCAAAGCTAGCGCAGACATGTCGCTATCGCGTCGTATTAACTATTTTCAGATATATTCCAATTTTGGTGAAGATGTACGTGTGGGAGATGTTGAAGCTCCATTGCTAGCAATGATACCATACCAGCCAAAAAGCTGCAGTATTTTATCTGAGCATACTTTCAAGAAAGTGCATTATACAAAGCTGAAATCAAACTACATCCCACAAATTGATATTGCCAATTTATGACGATGCTGGTGCGTTGATTCCTTTTCATAAAGATTGCTGTGACAAGTATCACACTCCATTTCCGAAATAAAAATTTTTTGAAGAGTTAATGCAAAAGTATGCTAATATATTTTTCCAATGTGAAATAATATGGAAAGTGAAATAAGGACTCGTTTTCTAATCTACATTACCCCAGCTTTTTTTTAATATTTTTATTTTTATTTTTTTCCACCTCCCCTGGATGAAGATTAATGCAAAAGTATGCTAAATCATTTGTCCAATGGGAATAATATAAAGTGAAAATAAGACCGTTTCTAATCTACTTTAACACATAATGCTTCTATGAATAAATTTCCCAAAAATAAACCATCAGACTATCGAGTAGAATTAAATCGCCCACTGCATTTAGAAGGTGAATGGGAGGTTGGGCGTTTCTAGTATTTGCTATGATAGCAATATTCAGAATGTGAATGATTTTGGAAGAAAAAAAAAAAAATGATATTGACTCCTCGCACCCATGATGGAATAACGATGAATAATGCATTCCAGTTCCCATACAATTTAACATCAGATGGAAAGTGGAACTATGAATGGATTCAGATAAAATTTTTTTTTTTTATTTTACCGGGGGAAATTTTTCAGATTCTTATGAACCATTTGGGAATGAGAAAATTATTAAGGCATTCAACAGTGGTAATACTTTCCATCATGAAGAATAAAAATCAGAAAGCATATGAGTTGTTACTATCTATCATTGGAGTGGGAGACAGTTCCTCCGCTTTCATTCTTTTACTAAAGGTTCTTACGCTGAGGTTGGGATAATGAATTCTATCCACATCTTGGTTTTGGTCATGGACTACATCTAACGTCAATTGCTACTGCAAAATGTTAAAAAAGTTTATTCAAATCGAATCAACAAATATTTTCATTATAGATTTAAAATATTTGATGAAGATGTTTGTAAGAATGCGAAGAACGCATCATTTTGAAAAAGCGTGGTGTTCAACCTTTATCACTTATTGAGTTAGTAAAACGATGGAATGAGACTGTGGGTAAGAAGTATGGAGAGAAAATTATGGCGGACAAAAATAAGTTGGTTCATTCAGAAATATAAATGACAAACTTACAGTTTTATTTTCTCTCCAACTTGCGTCATTTTGTAAAGACATTATACACCTATTATTGGAAGCGGTGTGGTGTATGCTTCTCATGAATATCACACTAAAGCTGATTCAGTTAATGATGAATGGTGGGTGGACATCTATGGCGATCGCATCAAGAAAATTTACCAGTCTTATGAAGAATCTAAAGTTGCTATCAATATAAGGCCGCGTCTATATCATACAGTTGAAAGCTTCATTCATGTAGTAAATCCTTATAACAACAGAACAGAAGTTGAAATGTAAATATGTAAAGACACACCACATTTCGTTTTTCCAATTGAAAATCAACGCGTTGTTCTGAAACTGGGTGATGACATTCAATGTCAATTGAGTAAAAATTTGAAAAAACTCTTTTCAATGCTACAAACTGTGTTTTACTGCTGCGCATATAACGATTGGTATAGGAAAACACCAATGACACTTGATAAAACATGAACAGCACCTTTACATTCAAAGTGATTTGAATTTTACCTATTTCTGTTGGTGAGAAAAAAGAATACATTTTACGTGATTTCATTCATGATAAAGACGCTTCATATGGAATAGTCGAGAAGATGTTTGAATCTATTTTCTATCATCCCGTCGTCAAACAAACTATAACCCTCTATTGCTATCAAATTACCAATGGTTTACAAAGAGTGCATCCCATGTGAAAGATACTAAATCCCTCGTAACTTTAGTGTTTCGGAAAACAAAGTGAAGTCATTGTGATATGTTTATTGAAATAAAAATATGTATATGAAAAAGTCTTTTCACAGATATAGGGGGAATGGGCTGACTGTAGGCATATATTCACAAGGAAGAAACGATCTCATGCGATACATAAAACAACCATGTATATCTACAAAAAGCAACATCAAAATACTGAGTTAAAGTTGATTATGTCAATACATCTCCTGAATGTGGTAGCGTGAGTTTTATTCTTTTGGGTGGAGGTATGTTTGTGTCAGGATGTCCATGTGGAAGAGATGTGTTATGTCCTATCCAACACCTCTTATCCTCCCATGCTGAAAGTGCTCGTTTCTTGAACGTGTACGTTTTCACAGTATGAACTTGAGATTTTAAGATTGTCATATTGAAAAACGATATAGTTTTACATTTATAGGCCTTCTTATAGGAGCGATTGTTTCATTTTATGAACAATGGATTTTGATATACCTTTAGCACGCTTAATACTATCTGCACATTCTTTTAATTTCATGGAATACATTTTAGGACGGAGGAGAATCATTTTCATCTATTTCCTTTCCTGCTGTTTCATCCTTAAAAACAACCAAGTTTGGCTTTATTCTGTATGGAATAGAGTGGATGAGTGGGATTGTAGTTAGATGTGTCGAAATATTTTTCTAATGACTTGCCTACTTCATTAAAATTTAAATCTTTTTGAGTGGTAATTCCTAAAAAGAAACTATCTGTATCACCACCCAGCAAGCGAACCTCTTTTACGAGAGGGCATGGTTTTAATATTTTGTAGAAGAGTTGATACATTTCAAGCTTGGAATAATCTAAAACGGCTTGCCCAATATAGATGGTTTTGCACAACTCAACTTCTGATTTAATCATTTTAACACCTACAAGATCCTCATCGATGATGTCTCTATCAATGAAAAGAGGTGATGAGGTCAATTTGTGATATTTTTGTTCATCAACGACTAGTTTGTAATTCATTACGTTTTCTAAACATCCTCCATGGTCTTTCCGAAAAGACTGTTATTCTTATATTTATAAAAATCCTTTTCAAAATTATTTGGGCGAGTGCACGTTTTTGACTGTTACTATCTATGTAGGGTTTGAGGAAGGCTTTCTGTCTAAATTTGATAATGCGGTGAACTGACTTTAGAAGCATGCCCATTTCTAAATAGAATTTTAATATGCAGAAGTGTACGAGATAATTTTTTCCTTATCATATTGGGTGAGTAAAAGTTTGCGGCATGGGTTTGTACCTTGGCTGTCCACACCTCTATTAAGTTATTATGAAATTGTGACATGAATGGTGAAAAACATATCTTCAGTCACTTCACACCAGATTCAGGTGCGAGTGGGAAATCAGCAGTTTTATTTTTAAAATGCTATTTGGATAAATCAAATCCACTTCAAAATAATATCCCCAATCACCTTCATCTGGAATCTTCAGTATGTTTGAAGGGTTGGAGTAATACTCAAGCCATCTTGATTTAACCAACTAAACTCGGAATGAGGTAGTGGTTTAGACAGTGAACTGCCATATAAATTATTTTGGTCATAGTACTTTAGGTGGATATGATCATCACCTACTGTTTCAGATTTTATATGATGTTTATTTACAAATGTGAGACCACCCGCGTATTCCGCGCTCAAATATATTATACATCTCCGGGTCTTGTAAGAGATGAATGGTCTCACCAGTCATTTTAAAGGCTGATTTAAAGGACATGGCTGGTAGACTGACAAAGTGGACAGGATCTAATTTGTCTTCTTCTAATGCCACTCGTCGAAATTCCTGAAAGACATCACCAGCAAAATGACATCTAATTCTAAGTAAGCGATCATATAATCGCCAAACGTTTTACAATCAAATTTTATAACCATAGCCTCTTGAGCATGTTCATAGAATAAGTCCCTCTACTGGACTATCTTCACCCGTCAATTCGTTTTTGAATTTGTCAATGGAAGGAAGGGTTGTTTCATTTAGTTTAGACATTGAGCTAAAATACGCATAAGGAAAGACTCCTTTGCGAGTTGTCGGTGTTGTGATTATTTTTCCGTTAAGTTTGGATAAGTGTTTCTTCTTCAAAAGTCGTTTGACTATGGGGAAGAACTTGAGATTACGAACGAGATAAGCTAGAGACGCTGACATGAAATGAAATGAATCTAAAAATTTTATTTCGAGGAGAAGACTGTCTTATTTCGTTCTTTTAAAGTTTATCACACTTGTACCTTTTGCTGTCATTTGCCATGAACATTTTTCTCTCGTTTGTGCTCATAACATTAGAAACTGCGCCCACGATTTCATCTGGCTCAACCCTCCCTTTTAAGAGCAATATGACTGTCATAGCCCCTTAAAGTTATGAACAAATGACGGGTAGTACACGACGTCCTCACCTAAGTGAACAAAGTTTACAAAAAATTTGGAGGCAGAGTGCGTTTCCTAAATTTACCAGTGATGTGATCATGATCACGCACATTCTTAATTTTTAATCGTTCTATCAAACGTTTTATGACATTTAGGGCACGATGTGCAACTTTTCAAATTTCTGTTTGTCTTCATCTGACATATTGTAGTGACTTTACGCTGCAATTGGGAATCATAAGATTGTATGAAATTAGCAGCTTTATCGAGAAATTCGAGAAATTTTTTGAAATACAATCTTCACCCTTGCCAAGTATGCATTTTGTTTGTCTATTCCTAAAGTGGTCATGCCATACTTCATAGCAGGATATGGCTGCTGGCTTGTGGATGATATCATCAATGTAGCATTCTATGTCTGCGTAAATGACACGCAGGGGACTTAATTCGTCACCATTATCCCTATGTGAAAATTTTTTATCTTTGGGCATTTGGCGTTCCATTTTGCAATTTATCCCTCGCTTTTACCATTCATAGTGAGTTTCAAATTTAATCTTTACTCCAAAAGGAGCGGAATGCAGCGAGTGGTTCTCATACAAAATGTTTCACACCTTTTTTAAGAGTGCCCCAAGTGAGTGTACAAGCTAGAGATTTTTGGGAATAACCACAGTAGTGCCATTCCCTCGGTATCATCTTGTTTTACTTAATAATAGGTTGACCTACACGTTCAAACAAGTTGAACGTGAATTATAGCGGGCACCCTTCAACCCCTTCTCCCACACGTGAACGACAATTTTTAATCTGATTATGTTTTTCCGAACGTTTCTTACATCTTTCATTTTCATGTTGTTACTATCACAACCTTTCAAAGTCTAGTTCCATCCCTCCAATGCTGTCCTATAGCAATAGGTATGATTTTCGATTCGCTGTTGATATCATTATATAGTGAAGGGATGGATAGGAGTGCATATTTGAAAACCACTGTGATTTAACAATCGACATTGATGACAAGCTTTACTATTATTACAACGTTTTTGGTATTTAAAATTACCTCGAGCTGCATGACTTTCTAATAGTGAAATTTTTGAATATGGCTGAGTCCACACCATCAAAATGAGAGCTCTGTCCCGCGTTGATTGAATTTATCTACATTTGATTTTAAACATTGAATGTGAAAATTTAGCCAAGACTCGCAGTCTACAACTTCGGTTGCGGAAGAGGAAGGAATATGAAAATGTATTCTCTCCGTCACTTGACCCGTTTGAAAATCTATTTTAATATATTTTAGTTTAAGGTAGATGAGCGCCTTCATTCTAAAATTGTCTAAATTGTTGAAGAGCGCTTCGATAATGTGAGAATTTTGAAGGAGCCACTCAGGAAAACTACAATTTGAGATATTGGACTCCATGCAGTAGTCGCGTACTAAATTTTATGTGACACATTAATGGAGGGAAGATGGTAGAGGTACCGGTGGTTGTATGATTCATTGCATGCGTGTGTTGACGTCTGTGCGAAGATCGCTGAAAGTGACTATCAAAAGAAAGAGGGCACAAATCGCAAGGAAAGGAGATGTCATCGTCAGAATCAACTTCACCTCCGGAGATTGACGCCGCTTTGCGTTGACACACACGTTGTGTGATGTGTCGAAGGAGACTGTGCTCGTTGGGATGGGGGACTGTAGCCTGCTGATAGGGGGTGGATTTGACCTGGAACTGAGGGGGGTGGACTTTCTGGGGGGGGCTGACACCCCTGCCTGCTTTTGTGGTCTAACTCTTAGGAGGACTGCTGGCTGCTGTGCTTTCCTTGTAAACATTATGTCCCTGCTAGTCGGCACATTCCCACTCGTTGCCTTGTCGCAGAGTCTGAGCTGGAACTCACATCACCTGAATAGAGAAATCATTCTATCATCTTCTGTTCAAGTCTCAGTGTATTGTTACAACCTACCTTGATTCAAACGATTCTAAAACTTTCGTCGAGAAGGAGGGCGTTGGCTGATGAAGGTTGATGGTCTGAAATGAGGAAGATGCTATTAACCACACGTTTGACGGGGAGATGAGTGAAGAAATTTTAACTTACCATCTTCAACGAAATCGAGTTTAGGTTGATATCCTTCTCAAAAAGATAGAGGGACTTCACGACGAGGGCAGTTATTTTACGCCTCAAATATAGAATTCGTCAGAGAACACTTCACTTATATGTCACAAAAGACAGAGTGAAATGACCGATGTCACTATACATCATACTTTCATAGTTCTTCATATCATTGGTGTTCATTTGATTGGTTGCTTTGTTTGATACTTAAGGAATTAGAAAACATTTCAAAGTTCTTATTCACAGTCAACATGCCAAGCCTCTTGACAACACCAAACACAAAATTCTCAATCATTCTTGCTCTTTATTTTTCTCCTAGTCTGATTCTCTTAGCTATTATCCTAAACTTCCTTATTTTTTCCTATTTTCAATCATATTCTATTCGATTAGTTTCCTTATATACAAACTTTTTTTTCTAACTTTTCCACTATTCTTAATTCCTTATTTTTTAGACATGTATCTTCCTTTTTTTTTTTTGTAATGTGTTTGGTGGGGTGTGGGGTTTTTTTTGATTTCACTTCGTTTTTTTATTTTATTCAGAAATTTAAAGTTTGTTATTAGTCCTTTATTTTTTTTTACTATAATATGTTTCTTCTCCCTTTTCAACACAAGTTCTTCCCTTCCATTTTCTTCGTCTTTTTTTTCTTTCCATAATATATTCCTTTATTTATCGCCATTCATATTCCCTTTTTTTTATTTATTTATTCCTTTTCTCCTTTCTTTACCTTCCTGAATCCTTCTCTTCCCCTCTTAATTCTTCTTTTATTTCTATTTCCTATATTAACTTTTTCTCATTCTATCTAATTCTAATCAAAAATTTTCTATTCTATTTTACCCTTCTTTTTTATTTAATTTCTAACTTAACTAATAAGACACTTCGCTACTTTTTAATTATTTTCTTCTTTTATTCCAAATTCCTTTTCTTTCTCCCTTCTTCCTCACTCTAACCTTTCTCTCTCTCATTCTTTCTTTCTTTCCCTCCCTAGTTATTTTTCCATTTTTCTTTACCACTTTCTTTTCTCTCTTATTCTATTCCCATTTTTTCTTCTCTTTCAACTTTCTATTTCTTATTTTAAACATCTAATTATTTTTTTTTCTTATTCCTCATTTTTAGCTTTCTCCAGCCTTCATTATTTCCCCCTTAATTCTTTTTTAATTTCCTTCATTAAGTTTTCTTTTCCCGTTTCCATTTTTCCTGACTTTTTTATTATTCCTATTTGTTATCTTAAATTTTTTCCTAGCTGATCTACTATCAAATTCATTATATTTTTCTCATTTTTCTCTTTTTATTCGTTCTTGCTTTTTCTTTTTTTTTTTTTTTTTCCTTTATTTACTACATTTTCCCTTTCTCTTTTCCATTTTTCCCGCATTTACTTTTACATTTCTTTCCTCAACGTCTTTCCTATTCTCCTTCTATTCACTTACTTTTATTTCCTTTTCATTAAAAATTCCTTTCCTTAATTCATTTTCTTTTCCCATTTTTTTTTCAAACGTTTCTTCTATAATACTTCTCTTCAATATTTTTTCTTTTTCTTCCACTGTTATTTTCCCTTCTTCCTTTTTTCTTTATTTCATAGATAACCTTTTTCCCTGATTCCTTTTTTCATGCTTTTTTTATTTCCACCCTCGATTTATGACCCACAATATCATCTTTTGTTTTTCCTTCCTTTTCTTTTCTTTTTTATTACTTATTGCTAACTTTTTGGATGGGATTTATTTTTTCATAAAATTCCTTTTCATTTCTTTCCCACATACTTTTCTTTCTCTTTTTTTTTTATACTATTCTTCCCCTCCTCCCCCTTTCATTACTTCACCTTATTTCATATTTACCATATCTCCACCAACTCAAATTCAACTTTTCAAAACCATTCACTTCTTTTTTACCAGCTCACTTTTACTTCCTCTTACCTATTATTCGTACTTCTTCACTAGTCATCAACAAGGATTCCCACTTCCCTTATTAATCTCTTTTCAGCTTTTCACCATTTTCTTCAATTATTCTCTTTCTACCATTCTGTCCAATTTAAACATTTCCCCTTCTCCTATTTATACACGTATCTAAAGTATTTACCAAAAATTTTTCCGTTTTTCTTTTTCTTTCTTGTTTTTGTTCCATTTTCCTCTATGAACCGTTTTCTCAAATCTTTTCATACACTCCTTTTTCTACCTTTTCCTTCCATCCCACCTCTTTATTTTTATTTGATCTTTCGAGCTCTTTTTTTATTTCATAGATTTATTACTTATTTTTCTTTCACATTCCAATTATTCCTTTCTCACTCTTTTCGCTGGTCTCGTTCATTTTTTTTTTTTTTCTTTTTTATATTATTTTCCCTTTTTTTCATGAAAAAATTCTCTTCTTTCCCATTTATTCTTTTTTCTCACTTTATTTTTCACTCTTCCCTCCATTTTTATTCTCCCTTTCCCATATTTTTTTTTACTTTTTCTCATTTCTCCATTTATTTCCAATTCCCTTACCTTTTTCACAACTTATTTCAAACCACATATCCATTTTTCTTTTCTCCCTCTTTCTCTTCTATTAATCTTTTTCCTTTTCTGTCACTATTTTTTTCTTCTAATCCAACATTTTTTCTTTTTCTTCTATCACTTCCCATTCTATAGTTTTACATTTCAATAAACACATTTTTTAACTTTCTTACTTTTTTTCCTTCTTTTTTCTTTCGCAATTCCTTACTTTAATTTCATTTTCCCGCCATTTCATTCAAGATTTATTCTCATATTCAATTTCTTTTTTCATCTCTTCAATTTCTCCGATTTTTCCTTTTTTTAGAGCACTTCCTTCTTTTTGTTCATCCTTTCTTCTTTTTTCCCATTCTTTTTTTTTCTTCAAACTTTAGCCTTCTTGTATTCTTTCCAGAAACCATTTCCTTTCTCTCCATTCCCTCCTTCATTTTCCCTATTTCTATCTTAATAATCCTTTTTTTTCCAAAAAATTCTTCGTTTTTAAATATAATACTTTTTCCACGCACACAAGTTCCATTCAATTATTAATCAATCCATTACAATACACTCATTTTTTTTATCTCCTTTAATATATTTTTACATTATTTTCATAACTTCTGCCTTTCACAAATTTTCCAGATTACTTTCATTTTCCAACCCCCCTTTAATATTTTCCATTTTCAAATCGTTCTAATTTTTATCTGCTTTTCTCTTCCACCTTCACATCTATTTCCCTTCACTTCATTCTTCTTCGTTTCCTCCTCAATATTCTTTTGTTTATTTCACTTTTCTCTTCAAATTTTCTCTTTTTCCTCTGATCCTTTTCTCTTCTTTTACTTGTTACAACTTATATATTTAACCTTTCATTTATTTGTTAATTTTCTCCTCTTTCCCACTCTTTTTTTCCCAGCTTTACTTCACTCTTTTTCCTTTATTCCACTTCCTTTCTCATTTTTTTATTTTTACTTTTTCTTTTTATCAACCTGTTCCTTCATTTTTCTGAACCTTTTTTCCAATCTTCACCATCAATTTTTAATTTTACTTCTTTCCACAGATTTTTTTACTCATCATATTATGAATTTAACTTTACTATCTCCCTTCACCCTTTCAAATTTCTCAATTTTTTTCATTAATTTCCTTTTACTTAACTCCAGACTTACCTTCTCCTAGATTCTCTTTCTCCCCACATCTTTCTAATTTTTTTCTTCATTCTCTTTCATCACTTTTTTTTTCTTTTTCCCATTCCTTTTTTTTTTTTCATTTTATTTTTCTTCCTTATATTTTTCTCTTCTTTTTCTTTTTTAACTATTCTTTTTTTGATCAATTCATATTATTCGGTTTCATTTCCTTTAAGTTTGTTCTTTTTTAGCTTTTTCCTCTTTATTATTTTTTTTTCATTCTCATTCGTCAAATTTCTCACGTAAGTCCAGAAACTCCTTTTCCTTTACCATAAATTCCTTCCACTCTTCTTTCTTACTTATTTTTCTCTTTAGTATCTCAAATATAACTTTTTTTTCAAATAAACCCCTTCATCTTCAGATGTCCATTCTTTATATAATTTTTTCATATACTTCGGAAATTAAAACGTTAAAATTTTTCTTTCTGTCTAGCCATTCCTTTTTTTGTACTTCTCCTTAATTATTTCTTTCTTCACCTTCATATTTGAAACATATATTTTTTTTCACCTTCTTTTCATTTACCACAAACTTTAATCTAACATTTCACCTATTCAAATTCACCTTATTCTCTATACCATAATCATTCAATTTTTTTTTTACGCTACTTCTCGCTCTCCATCTATTTTTTTCCTCATTCCCCGCCTACCTTTATTACATTATTTCAACATTTTTTCCCAAATTCATTTCTTTTCTTATTATTTTTCTTTTCATATCCTTCCCTATTTACTTCTTGTCTTTATTCTTAATATTTTTTCATCTTTCTTTATTTGAAATTTCCTCTCTTTACGCATTCTTTTCAATTTAATTTCCCGTTTCTCCAATATCTCCAATTTTTCTTCCATTTTTCACTACATTTTAATCTTCTCTTCTCCATTCTTCCCCTCCTTCAATAATTTCATTCAATTCTTCTTTTTACTTTTCATCCCTTTTTACGTTTATTCTTTCGTTTTCTTTATTACTTACATCTTTTTTCTTCTATAATTTGTTAATTTACTAACTTTTCCGTTCTACATTCTCATTTTTATTCCCCAATTCATACATCACTTTTCCCCCCTTCTTTTCCGTTTTTTAATTTCTAATTTCATTAAGCCTTTTATCTCTTTCTCCTTCTTTTCATTTTTCTTTTTTTTTACAACATTCTCCTCTTTCTCACCTTACATTCTCTCCTTATTCTTCCACATCCTTTTTCCAAACCAAAATTTTACCTTTTCTCGTATAATTATTATTTTAACTTTTTCCACTTAATTCCTAGCTTTTTCTCCTTCCCTTCTCTTACTTCAGTTCCACCTTTCTCTTATTTCCACTGTTACCTTCATTCCGTTCTCCCCCATTCTCATTTTTTCCCTTTCTTCCTCTTCCATTTTTTCATCAATTTATATATTTTCCATTTCTTTCCCATTTTTTCCCTTTATTTTTTCCTTATTTCTCACTCATTCTTTTATATTTCTTACAAAAATTCTCGTCGCTTTCTTTTTATTCTTTTTAAAATTCTCTTTTTTTTTTATCTTGAATTCTTCCCTTTCGATTCACAGTATACTCACTCTTCTCATTTAGCATTCGCTCAATTCCTTCCTACCGGCTTAGCCAACTTTTTTCTTTCTTTTCAACAGCTTACTCTGACTTTACCTTCCTCATCTCCCTTTTTTCCCTATTTCACAAATTAAAACTTTTTTTTACGTTAGTATGTGTCTTTTATTTTTTTTTCCCCTTTTCTTTATTCTAATTTATATTTATATTCATTACCAGCTTTTTTTATTCCTTTTTTCTCATTCTTTCCTTCTCACTTATTCTTAACTTTTGTATATCCCCTCTACATAATTTTCTAACTTTATTTTCCTTCCTTTTCTTTACATTTCCAAAACTTTTTTTTTCTAATTTTCCCCCTTTTTGCACATTTTTTTACCATTCCTTTTTTTTTCAATTACATTTCTAACCTAAACAATCTTTTTTTCTTCATTTCCTCCTGTAAATTCTTTCTTCTTTCTCACAAATTTTCTCAAGATGCTTCGTTATTCCTATTTTTACTTTCTTTTTCTTATTTTATAAAATTTTACCCAAATTCCTTATTTTTACTTGATTTTCGACTTCCCTCCTTTTTATGACTACTTTTGCTTCTATTAAATAAACTACAACGATTCTTTTCAGCTTTATTTCAATTTTTTATTTCATTTACTTTCTTCTTTCCTCCAATACTCTATACGTTCTTCTGTTTATAAACGACACACACTTTACATCCCTTCTCTTCGTTCATCATCTCTTCACCATCACTATTTTTTTTCCTTTTCCCGTTAATTAATATTAGTTTTTAATTTTTTTTTTCCTATTCCCTTATTTTGCATTTATTTTCCTCTTTTCTTTCATTTCAATCTTTCCCTGAATTTCGTTTTGTTATTCTTAAGTTCCTTTCCCCACTGCTTATCCATCCGGTATTGATTACATTATCCATTTCACCGTTTTCAATTTTTACTTTCCTTCTTGTTTTCGTTTCCAAATTTTTTCCGTTTCTCAAATTTTCTTCTCTTTCACTTTTCTTTTTTTTGTTACAATTTTGTTGACTTCCCTTTATTTTATTTGTACATATTTCTTTTCCATTATCCGATTTTCCCAAACATTATTTTTTTTTTATTTTCTTCAAAGACCATTTTTCTCTTTCATTCTTTTTTCATTATTCATAAATTAACTTCCAACCCGTTCTATTTTGTGTCCTCTTTTCATTCTCCAGATTTCTTTTTTTATTCTCACTTCCTTTCTTTTTCCTTCTCTTAATTTTTTTTTTCTTTTTTTTTTCCTAATTCATTACTTAAAAAAATTTCAGTTTCTCTTTATTTCCTTTTTAAATTTTTTTTCGTTATTTTTTCCTCTCGTTAATTACCATTTTAGCTTTATTCACTGAGTTCTAGACGTTCAATTCTCTTTCCCCTATTTGACTTTTTTCTTAATTTTTACCTTTTTAACACAACATTTTTCTATGAGTCACACACTATGCATTTCATTAAATTCTTTTTTTTACATTTTCCCTTCACCCTATTCTTATCTCATGTTCTTATTCTTTTTTTATCCGTTTCCCTCTTCCTTTTCTCATTTTTTTATTTTCCGTAAATTACTTCCTTGATTTTCTTTCTTTTTATTTCTAAATATTTTTTTCAAACTCATTCATTTTAATTCAGATCAAGACCATCTTTTTTGTTTCTTCTCCATCTTTTTTTTTCTCCCATAAAAAACAAAGTTCAAACTTGAACTTTTTTTTTTAGTACCCAACTTTACTTTTCTCCCTTCCTTTCATTCACACTTTGTTTTTTTTTCCTTCGTTTTCTCCTTTATTCTTCTCCCTTGAAACTTTCTACTTTATCGCAATTTTTTTTTTTTCTCCATTTTCATTAAGACGCATTCCCGTTTTCCCTTTTTCCTTTTTTTCGGATATTTATTCTCTTTTAATTCCTTTTTATTTAATTTCTTTTCTTTTTAATCTCTTTTTCTCACTTTATCGCTTTTATTTTTCCCTTTTTCCTTCAGCAACTTCTCATTTACTTTTTCGTTCTTTCTTTTTATTTTCTTCACTCCCGTTTCTATATTTTTTCGAAATAGACTTCCTCTTCTTCACTCTTCTTTTCCTTAATCATTTATTTTTAACTTCTCTTCTCAATTTTCCTCTCCTTTCTGCCATTTTTTTGCTCTTCTTCCTAATTTTCCTTTTTCCCTCTAATTTAAAAATTCTCTCTCCCTTCTCAACTTACTTTAATTAATATTTTTTTCTCCAATTTCGCAATTTTTCCTTTTCAAAAATTCTATCTTAGTATTTTTATTTTATTTTTTTTTTCTTTAATTCCTTTCCTCCTTCCTTTTCCATTCTTTCTCCCCATTATTACTTCCCTTCTCTTTCAGTTTCCCCATTAGTTCTCCTGACTAATTTTCTTCTCCTTGACTTTTAACCTTCCCCCATTGTTTTCTTTCCTTTTCAGCCCCTATTCAATTTTTTTAAAATCTTCTTTATTCCTCTCTTCTTCTCCATCCTCAACACCAAACGCTCCAACGAAGGTAGAGAAGGTGTTATTACCAGCGACAACGAAGAGAGTGTATGTGGAGAAGGAGTGTCCCCACCGACTTAAACAGGCGTGAGGTGGAAGTGATCTCCCAGCTTACGCGATACTGAACGATGTTGGATGGAGAATCACCATGCAACGACATTCCCTCCCACCAATTATGGGAGGTGGTACACCCCTAACTCCCAGCCACCGAACTAGTGGAAGGGAGTGGGAGTATATTGACAAAGTGAGGCTCGCTAGTGGAAGAACGGATTAAAGCCAGCCAGAAACTGTTTTTGATTTATCTATGTGAAGCCAGTCTCTGGGACGATATTGACGATGAAGAACCTTTTGAAATACATGCCATAATAAAATTTTTATTTTCGTATTATCTTTAGCTTATACATACTGACTTACTTGACATGGGGCTTCAGTGGAATGATTTTAATTAAAACCATGTATAACCTTTTTTTTTTTTTTTTTTTTTTTTTTTTTTTTTTTTTTTTTTTTTTTTTTTTTTTTTTTTTTTTTTTTTTTTTTTTTTTTTTTTTTTTTTTTTTTTTTTTTTTTTTTTTTTTTTTTTTTTTTTTTTTTTTTTTTTTTTTTTTTTTTTTTTTTTTTTTTTTTTTTTTTTTTTTTTTTTTTTTTTTTTTTTTTTTTTTTTTTTTTTTTTTTTTTTTTTTTTTTTTTTTTTTTTTTTTTTTTTTTTTTTTTTTTTTTTTTTTTTTTTTTTTTTTTTTTTTTTTTTTTTTTTTTTTTTTTTTTTTTTTTTTTTTTTTTTTTTTTTTTTTTTTTTTTTTTTTTTTTTTTTTTTTTTTTTTTTTTTTTTTTTTTTTTTTTTTTTTTTTTTTTTTTTTTTTTTTTTTTTTTTTTTTTTTTTTTTTTTTTTTTTTTTTTTTTTTTTTTTTTTTTTTTTTTTTTTTTTTTTTTTTTTTTTTTTTTTTTTTTTTTTTTTTTTTTTTTTTTTTTTTTTTTTTTTTTTTTTTTTTTTTTTTTTTTTTTTTTTTTTTTTTTTTTTTTTTTTTTTTATTTTTTTTTTTTTTTTTTTTTTTTTTTTTTTTTTTTTTTTTTTTTTTTTTTTTTTTTTTTTTTTTTTTTTTTTTTTTTTTTTTTTTTTTTTTTTTTTTTTTTTTTTTTTTTTTTTTTTTTTTTTTTTTTTTTTTTTTTTTTTTTTTTTTTTTTTTTTTTTTTTTTTTTTTTTTTTTTTTTTTTTTTTTTTTTTTTTTTTTTTTTTTTTATTTTTTTTTTTTTTTTTTTTTTTTTTTTTTTTTTTTTTTTTTTTTTTTTTTTTTTTTTTTTTTTTTTTTTTTTTTTTTTTTTTTTTTTTTTTTTTTTTTTTTTTTTTTTTTTTTTTTTTTTTTTTTTTTTTTTTTTTTTTTTTTTTTTTTTTTTTTTTTTTTTTTTTTTTTTTTTTTTTTTTTTTTTTTTTTTTTTTTTTTTTTTTTTTTTTTTTTTTTTTTTTTTTTTTTTTTTTTTTTTTTTTTTTTTTTTTTTTTTTTTTTTTTTTTTTTTTTTTTTTTTTTTTTTTTTTTTTTTTTTTTTTTTTTTTTTTTTTTTTTTTTTTTTTTTTTTTTTTTTTTTTTTTTTTTTTTTTTTTTTTTTTTTTTTTTTTTTTTTTTTTTTTTTTTTTTTTTTTTTTTTTTTTTTTTATTTTTTTTTTTTTTTTTTTTTTTTTTTTTTTTTTTTTTTTTTTTTTTTTTTTTTTTTTTTTTTTTTTTTTTTTTTTTTTTTTTTTTTTTTTTTTTTTTTTTTTTTTTTTTTTTTTTTTTTTTTTTTTTTTTTTTTTTTTTTTTTTTTTTTTTTTTTTTTTTTTTTTTTTTTTTTTTTTTTTTTTTTTTTTTTTTTTTTTTTTTTTTTTTTTTTTTTTTTTTTTTTTTTTTTTTTTTTTTTTTTTTTTTTTTTTTTTTTTTTTTTTTTATTTTTTTTTTTTTTTTTTTTTTTTTTTTTTTTTTTTTTTTTTTTTTTTTTTTTTTTTTTTTTTTTTTTTTTTTTTTTTTTTTTTTTTTTTTTTTTTTTTTTTTTTTTTTTTTTTTTTTTTTTTTTTTTTTTTTTTTTTTTTTTTTTTTTTTTTTTTTTTTTTTTTTTTTTTTTTTTTTTTTTATTTTTTTTTTTTTTTTTTTTTTTTTTTTTTTTTTTTTTTTTTTTTTTTTTTTTTTTTTTTTTTTTTTTTTTTTTTTTTTTTTTTTTTTTTTTTTTTTTTTTTTTTTTTTTTTTTTTTTTTTTTTTTTTTTTTTTTTTTTTTTTTTTTTTTTTTTTTTTTTTTTTTTTTTTTTTTTTTTTTTTTTTTTTTTTTTTTTTTTTTTTTTTTTTTTTTTTTTTTTTTTTTTTTTTTTTTTTTTTTTTTTTTTTTTTTTTTTTTTTTTTTTTTTTTTTTTTTTTTTTTTTTTTTTTTTTTTTTTTTTTTTTTTTTTTTTTTTTTTTTTTTTTTTTTTTTTTTTTTTTTTTTTTTTTTTTTTTTTTTTTTTTTTTTTTTTTTTTTTTTTTTTTTTTTTTTTTTTTTTTTTTTTTTTTTTTTTTTTTTTTTTTTTTTTTTTTTTTTTTTTTTTTTTTTTTTTTTTTTTTATTTTTTTTTTTTTTTTTTTTTTTTTTTTTTTTTTTTTTTTTTTTTTTTTTTTTTTTTTTTTTTTTTTTTTTTTTTTTTTTTTTTTTTTTTTTTTTTTTTTTTTTTTTTTTTTTTTTTTTTTTTTTTTTTTTTTTTTTTTTTTTTTTTTTTTTTTTTTTTTTTTTTTTTTTTTTTTTTTTTTTTTTTTTTTTTTTTTTTTTTTTTTTTTTTTTTTTTTTTTTATTTTTTTTTTTTTTTTTTTTTTTTTTTTTTTTTTTTTTTTTTTTTTTTTTTTTTTTTTTTTTTTTTTTTTTTTTTTTTTTTTTTTTTTTTTTTTTTTTTTTTTTTTTTTTTTTTTTTTTTTTTTTTTTTTTTTTTTTTTTTTTTTTTTTTTTTTTTTTTTTTTTTTTTTTTTTTTTTTTTTTTTTTTTTTTTTTTTTTTTTTTTTTTTTTTTTTTTTTTTTTTTTTTTTTTTTTTTTTTTTTTTTTTTTTTTTTTTTTTTTTTTTTTTTTTTTTATTTTTTTTTTTTTTTTTTTTTTTTTTTTTTTTTTTTTTTTTTTTTTTTTTTTTTTTTTTTTTTTTTTTTTTTTTTTTTTTTTTTTTTTTTTTTTTTTTTTTTTTTTTTTTTTTTTTTTTTTTTTTTTATTTTTTTTTTTTTTTTTTTTTTTTTTTTTTTTTTTTTTTTTTTTTTTTTTTTTTTTTTTTTTTTTTTTTTTTTTTTTTTTTTTTTTTTTTTTTTTTTTTTTTTTTTTTTTTTTTTTTTTTTTTTTTTTTTTTTTTTTTTTTTTTTTTTTTTTTTTTTTTTTTTTTTTTTTTTTTTTTTTTTTTTTTTTTTTTTTTTTTTTTTTTTTTTTTTTTTTTTTTTTTTTTTTTTTTTTTTTTTTTTTTTTTTTTTTTTTTTTTTTTTTTTTTTTTTTTTTTTTTTTTTTTTTTTTTTTTTTTTTTTTTTTTTTTTTTTTTTTTTTTTTTTTTTTTTTTTTTTTTTTTTTTTTTTTTTTTTTTTTTTTTTTATTTTTTTTTTTTTTTTTTTTTTTTTTTTTTTTTTTTTTTTTTTTTTTTTTTTTTTTTTTTTTTTTTTTTTTTTTTTTTTTTTTTTTTTTTTTTTTTTTTTTTTTTTTTTTTTTTTTTTTTTTTTTTTTTTTTTTTTTTTTTTTTTTTTTTTTTTTTTTTTTTTTTTTTTTTTTTTTTTTTTTTTTTTTTTTTTTTTTTTTTTTTTTTTTTTTTTTTTTTTTTTTTTTTTTTTTTTTTTTTTTTTTTTTTTTTTTTTTTTTTTTTTTTTTTTTTTTTTTTTTTTTTTTTTTTTTTTTTTTTTTTTTTTTTTTTTTTTTTTTTTTTTTTTTTTTTTTTTTTTTTTTTTTTTTTTTTTTTTTTTTTTTTTTTTTTTTTTTTTTTTTTTTTTTTTTTTTTTTTTTATTTTTTTTTTTTTTTTTTTTTTTTTTTTTTTTTTTTTTTTTTTTTTTTTTTTTTTTTTTTTTTTTTTTTTTTTTTTTTTTTTTTTTTTTTTTTTTTTTTTTTTTTTTTTTTTTTTTTTTTTTTTTTTTTTTTTTTTTTTTTTTTTTTTTTTTTTTTTTTTTTTTTTTTTTTTTTTTTTTTTTTTTTTTTTTTTTTTTTTTTTTTTTTTTTTTTTTTTTTTTTTTTTTTTTTTTTTTTTTTTTTTTTTTTATTTTTTTTTTTTTTTTTTTTTTTTTTTTTTTTTTTTTTTTTTTTTTTTTTTTTTTTTTTTTTTTTTTTTTTTTTTTTTTTTTTTTTTTTTTTTTTTTTTTTTTTTTTTTTTTTTTTTTTTTTTTTTTTTTTTATTTTTTTTTTTTTTTTTTTTTTTTTTTTTTTTTTTTTTTTTTTTTTTTTTTTTTTTTTTTTTTTTTTTTTTTTTTTTTTTTTTTTTTTTTTTTTTTTTTTTTTTTTTTTTTTTTTTTTTTTTTTTTTTTTTTTTTTTTTTTTTTTTTTTTTTTTTTTTTTTTTTTTTTTTTTTTTTTTTTTTTTTTTTTTTTTTTTTTTTTTTTTTTTTTTTTTTTTTTTTTTTTTTTTTTTTTTTTTTTTTTTTTTTTTTTTTTTTTTTTTTTTTTTTTTTTTTTTTTTTTTTTTTTTTTTTTTTTTTTTTTTTTTTTTTTTTTTTTTTTTTTTTTTTTTTTTTTTTTTTTTTTTTTTTTTTTTTTTTTTTTTTTTTTTTTTTTTTTTTTTTTTTTTTTTTTTTTTTTTTTTTTTTTTTTTTTTTTTTTTTTTTTTTTTTTTTTTTTTTTTTTTTTTTTTTTTTTTTTTTTTTTTTTTTTTTTTTTTTTTTTTTTTTTTTTTTTTTTTTTTTTTTTTTTTTTTTTTTTTTTTTTTTTTTTTTTTTTTTTTTTTTTTTTATTTTTTTTTTTTTTTTTTTTTTTTTTTTTTTTTTTTTTTTTTTTTTTTTTTTTTTTTTTTTTTTTTTTTTTTTTTTTTTTTTTTTTTTTTTTTTTTTTTTTTTTTTTTTTTTTTTTTTTTTTTTTTTTTTTTTTTTTTTTTTTTTTTTTTTTATTTTTTTTTTTTTTTTTTTTTTTTTTTTTTTTTTTTTTTTTTTTTTTTTTTTTTTTTTTTTTTTTTTTTTTTTTTTTTTTTTTTTTTTTTTTTTTTTTTTTTTTTTTATTTTTTTTTTTTTTTTTTTTTTTTTTTTTTTTTTTTTTTTTTTTTTTTTTTTTTTTTTTTTTTTTTTTTTTTTTTTTTTTTTTTTTTTTTTTTTTTTTTTTTTTTTTTTTTTTTTTTTTTTTTTTTTTTTTTTTTTTTTTTTTTTTTTTTTTTTTTTTTTTTTTTTTTTTTTTTTTTTTTTTTTTTTTTTTTTTTTTTTTTTTTTTTTTTTTTTTTTTTTTTTTTTTTTTTTTTTTTTTTTTTTTTTTTTTTTTTTTTTTTTTTTTTTTTTTTTTTTTTTTTTTTTTTTTTTTTTTTTTTTTTTTATTTTTTTTTTTTTTTTTTTTTTTTTTTTTTTTTTTTTTTTTTTTTTTTTTTTTTTTTTTTTTTTTTTTTTTTTTTTTTTTTTTTTTTTTTTTTTTTTTTTTTTTTTTTTTTTTTTTTTTTTTTTTTTTTTTTTTTTTTTTTTTTTTTTTTTTTTTTTTTTTTTTTTTTTTTTTTTTTTTTTTTTTTTTTTTTTTTTTTTTTTTTTTTTTTTTTTTTTTTTTTTTTTATTTTTTTTTTTTTTTTTTTTTTTTTTTTTTTTTTTTTTTTTTTTTTTTTTTTTTTTTCTTAATTTTTCCGTTATTCTTTTTTTTTTGTTTTCAGTTACTTTTCTGTTAGTTTTCAGTTTTCACTTACTTTACAGTCAGTTTTCAGTTACTTTTCAGTTAGTTTTCAGTTAGTTTTCAGCTAGTTTTCAGTCAGTTTTCAGTTAGTCTTCAGTTAGTTTTCAGATATAGCTTCCAGTTAGTTTTCAGATATAGCTTCCAGTTAGTTTTCAGCTAGCTTTCAGTTAGTTTTCAGTTAGTTTTCAGTTAGTTTTCAGTCAGTTTTCAGCTAGTTTCAGTTATTTTTCAGTTAGCTTTCAGTTAGTTCTCACTTGGTTTACAGTCAGTTTTCATTTAGTTTTCATCTAGTTTTTAGCTAGTTTTCAGTTAGTTTTCAATTAGTTTTCAGTTAGTTTTCAGCGATTTTTCAGTAATTTTTTTCAGTTATTTTTTCTTTTCTTTTCTCTTTTCTTTATTATCTCCTTTATGTTTTTTCTTTTTATTTTTGTCTTTATTTTTTTTTGTTTGTAATTTTTCTTTTACTTTTTTCTTTTCATTTTTTTTTCTTTTCTTGTTCTTTGTTCTTTTATTTTTTTTCGTTTATTTTC
>CAJQUW010001921.1:0-96638 GCA_907163375.1 Prostheceraeus crozeri
ATTCATCAAAAATTACGCAATGTTTCATTGTTTTATCTAGTTTAATAGGATCTTGCATATTACCACTATCATCTATTAATTGTATCTTTATATGCTTATTTTTATTGGATTCTACTAACTGACTTTTTTTTGCTGCTTCTTCACACCACGAACTTATTTCTTCTTCATCTTCAGATTTTTCATATTCTTTGAATAATGAAGCAATTGCTGTTTTTTAAGATTATTTTCAAATCCATATTTTAAAAATTGATAGACGGGTTGTTCTGCTGTTGTTGTATAAATTATAAGATTGTTATAATCCAAAAAATTTGGAGTCGTTAAAATTTTAAATAATAGATATGTTTTTCCACAACCTGATCTTCCGCAAATAACTGACAAAACTTTATTAGATAAATTTGGATGATGATTAAATTTGAGTTTTTTTTATTAAATGGAGGTAGTTCACTCATTTTTTAATAAAAAAATTTATTTTTATTTTATTTTTATTTTTAAAGAGGAAGAAGAAAATTAAACTTCTCTAGCTTCGCGTGGGAGTTTATACCTCCCGAACGGGAGTTTATACCTCTCGAACGGGAGTTTATACCTCTCGAACGGGAGTTTATACCTCTCGAACCAAAAGATCTATCATAATCTCTTCACCTCCAAAATTTATTTCTTGTCCTTTTTCATCAGTGATTCTAATGTTAATGTTGTTAATAGTTTTTCTTGTAATAGGGAAATATATTAATGTTTGTGGAATTACATTTAATCTATAACCAATGGGTACAGTAAAAGCTGGAAAACTGAATATTGAATTTGACAATTTACCATTTATATATCCTCCTTCAATAATGTCGCAATGTACAACAATTGAATTTATTTCATTTATTTTTGGAATCTTCTCACCTAAATGATAACCTTGACTATAGGTTTGTTTATTAAATCCTAATAGCTTTGACAATGATCTATCATGATTAAAATCAACTTGATGATTTTCGTCTAAAGTAAGAGAAAATTTATTAACTGCCGGTTCAACTGCAAAATGTAATTGTTTCTTATCTTTAAATGGTATACCTAAATGTCTCTTAATTTCATTTGATATTGATTCTACTTCGTAAGAACCAGGAAGAAAAGTTAGTATTTTCCATGTTTTGCCTTTATCAGTAGAATATCTAAATTGATCATTCACATCTTTTATAACATTTTGAATAGTGTTAAATGTAGAGAAACTAGTCAATGCAATTTGATAATTTTTATTTTGTTCTAAATGTAGAATGGGTTCTAAATTACAAGTGTGTGATTAAGTAGTTGTTATAATTTTTAACGTCGTACTAAATTTTGATGAACCCAAAATCTCTGTTAGATTTTCTAAATGATTATTAATTTTGTCTAAATCTGCTGAACACATTTTTAGTTAAAATTTTAAATAAACATTTTTTATAAATAAATTAAAAACAACAACATATTTCAGCTACGGGCGAAGCCCTAGAACATTCGGTTCGTTATACTTTTATAATCCTCTTCATTTAGAATCTTCTTTTCCAGCAGTCTTTTCAATATAGCATGAATTTCATTGAAACTAGAATTATGTCCTTCTTTTATTGCAGATATTAAAATATTTAATCTATTTAGTAATTCTTGTGGATCATCTGGTAAAAATACAGTTGTTTCTGTTTTCTGTTTTTCAGATAAACCTTTTCCTACTTTAACTCCCGTTGATAATAAATTTTCTAATTGTTTATAACGTCTAAGAGATTTTACTGCACCAACTCTATCTAACATAGCTTTATATTTTATGAGATCTTCTACAGCATAATTATTTAAATCTGCTCCTCTTAAAAGATCAGCAAAATTTCTATCTAAATTAAAAGGAGATTTATCTGGTGAAAAAATTAAACCTCGAAAAGGTTGTGGAAATATTTCTTTTTGTCCGAGATAAAATCTAGGTATTGTTTTTCCATCTATAAATGAAATAGAATGTTCAAATTGCATAGATTTTGGTAATTTCTTATTAATGTTTGATTCTAGTAATCCATAGTCATCTAATATAGTTTTGTGCTCTGGATCTGCTATATCAATTTGTTTATCATTATTTGTAAGTTCTTTTTCAAGAGTTTTATTTAAATGGTTTCATAGTTTTTTCAAAATCAGTTTTTACTTGCTCGGTTTCCTGCATTTTTTCAAACATATCAGATTGAATACCAGCTTTTATCATTCTATGTTGAAGATGATTTTCTTTCATAATATTTCTTTGTTTTATTAACTCTTCTAATTGTTTTATTCTTTTAAAATTATCAGCTTTAATTTTATCCATTTTTAAAATATAATATTTGAATTTTGTGGTAACATTGGAATACAGAAAAAACATTTTACTGAACAAATTATTTTTTTATTCCTTTGTTGTCTGACATCTTTTCGTTTAAAGGTTTCTCGTTTTAAGTTTTGTTTAATAAAGTTTTGTTTAATAAAGTTTTGCTTAAATTTTCGCTTAAAGTTTTTAGCTCTTCTAAAAAAATTTTATCATTTTCTTCATTAGAAATTTTACCATCACTAAAAGTTTTACCATTACTCGAAATTTTGCCATCCTGTTTATTCTTATCATCAACTTTTTCTGACTGTAATTGAAATGATATTTGATTTACTTCATTAGCTATTTGATCAAATTTTTCAATCTCATCTAACGTAATAACATTATCATCACATACTCTTTGAAAGTAGTAATGTAGTTTATCATAGACTTCTTTAATATGTAAATGCTTAGTTTTTAATGATTTTTGTTTCTTAGTTATTAAAGAGTTATCTAACATTGTAACAAGTGAAGTTGCAAAAACACCCGTACCTGTTAAAGCTGTAGCAACTACTGGAATTAATAAAACACCTGAAGATATAACAATAGTGAGAGCGCCTAAACTTATTGTTAAGAATATGCCAATTCCTTGTGTTACATTCTTAACTTTGGTCCATCTCTTTCTTAATTTTTTATAATGTTCTAGTCTAAGTAATAATTGAGATTCCTTATCTTTCATATACCTAACTCTATCTTTGTGTTTTTCAATGTTCATTTTTTCAATGTCCATTAAAGTAGAACTACGTTCATATGATAACGAAGGATATATTCTTGCGGTTTCTTCCATTTTTGTTTCTACCATTTTTTAAAGAAATATTTTGAATAAATATTTTGAATACAATCTTCTGAATTTCGATTTAAATAGAAATACGCAGTTGTTTGTTTGCCGTATATTTCTAAGAACTCAGTCATGTTATTAACCTGAGGTAATATATCACCTATATTACTCAGTATAACTGTCGGATTTTCATCATTCATTTTAAATGAAATAAATTCCAATAACTGTACTAACGTCTACTTCTTGTACAGAAAAATGAAAACAACGGCAATGTATTTTGCATCAAATATAATAATACAACAATCAATCTTATCATACAATTGTACAATGTCAGTCTACTACCATTAGACTGGAGAACAAAAGAAAATTTAATTACATTTCAAAATAATCCAAAATGTGTTACTACTAAGTTCCATGAATCATTCTTAAATATCAAATATAATAATACAACAATCAATCTTATCATACAATTGTACAATGTCAGTCTACTACCATTAGACTGGAGAACAAAAGAAAATAGAATTACATTTCAAAATAATCCAAAATGTGTTACTACTAAGTTCCATGAATCATTCTTAAATACCAAAGATTATGTTACATACTGAAATATAGATCTATACAATAGCAGTCTACTACCATTAGACTGGAGAACAAAAGAAAATTTAATTACATTTCAAAATAATCCAAAATGCGTTACTACTTATAAAGAAGTCTTCATAAATATGTATGCATCAAATATGTATGTACATTGCACATATCTTAAAAAGTGAAACAACACAGTTAATGTTCATTCATCTTGGGAACCAAGCCTCATTTCTTCTATAGTTGTCGGTTGATTCAATTTTTCTATATAAATTTTGATTTCTTTAAAATGTTTTCTAACAAAACTAATGGGCATTGATGAATTTAAAAATAATACGTGTGGTAGAATTAGATCTGATAAGTTCATCAAGAAATAACAATAACTTACGTTATAGGAAATTCTAAATAGTTCCAAGTTTGCCACAAATCTGTTTTTTTTATTGTCACTCAATTCCAGAATTCTTTTAAATCCATAACCTTGATAAGCAGCACTTCTCAGCAACGACCCATGGTGCACTTTATCACTTGCAATCAGTTTTGAAATCATAGTAGCACTATCTTCGATGGTAATGAAATGTTCTTTTGTAACATTGAACTGAGGAATTGTAGTAGTGGTCAGATACTGTTCTATTTTTACTGTAATATCCTCCACTTGTTTTTGAGACTCCAATTTGTTCTTCTTTCTCGATTGAATTTCTAACTTCCACTCTTCAAAGTATTTATTCGCAGTTTCCTTGTGCTCTTCTTTAGCTAAGTTTAGTAAAATCGGCATGTAAAACGAAAAAGCTTCCGCGGCAGTACGTTTTGGCATTTTGCAATGAAGAAAGAAAACAGTCACTAGTTATGATTAATGGAATTGTAAATGAAGTCTTACTTCCTACATGCTGCAATATATTCCACGTCTTACAAATGACTAAGTGGGTGTAGCAGCTGTTTGTTCTTTCATACATTGTTTCCTTTCAAATGTTTGAGTTGGAGGTCACAGCTCTTTACACTGAAATGTCTTTTATTCATAAATGCGAGAAGCAGATATTCTCTACAATTGAGTGATCATCTGAGTGCAAAGCAGTAACAATAACAGGCATTGTGAGAGATTGTGTTACATTCTTAAAGAAATATTATTAGACACATGATATATTTTAAAAACCTGAAAGATGGATAAAATTCATGAATTTGAAATTCTCAACTTTTATGATTTTCGGTGTCCTGGAACGGTCATGATTTAAGCAATGAAAAATGTCATAATCACAAATTTGAGATTCTTAACTTTTCTGATTTTTTCGGTGTCCTGGAACGGTCATGATTTTCAAGATAAAAATTATAATTCTCAAATTTGAGATTTTGAAAAATTTGAAAATTGGGTATTTTTAAAAACGCCCAAATTTATGAATTTAGGTCTTAAAAACCTGAAAAAGGGTTCAAATTCATGAATTTATGTCGTTTTTAAAGGTACCATTTTTTTGAATTTTATGGTGTCCTGAAACGGTCTTTTGCCCATTACTAGTGATGGTCGATTGAGATTATGGATAAAATCTGATCAGGAAATTCCGAGACATTTACATCGTCCCCGGGTACACGTTGGTGCGACTCTACTGATTTCGGCTGGCATTTGGACCAATGGCCGCTCTGAACTTCACTTACAGCAAGGAACCATGAATTCTGAACGCTATGTGAATGTTTTACGAATGAACATTGGCCAAATGACAGATCAACTTGGTGATCCATCGACTTGGTTATTTATGGATGATAATGCTAAGTGTCACAGGAGCAGTAGAGTCAACTTATGCAAGTCTCAATTAGGGCTTAGGACATTATCTTGGCCAGCTCGTTCTCCTGATCTGAATCCCATAGAAAATGTATGGAGTATTCTAAAACGTAGCGTTCGTCGTTCACTGCTACATGCAGATGGCGTATAACATTTACGTCACTGTTAAAAAGAGAGTGGAGAAAGTTAGATCAGTCAAAAATCAACGATATCATCGGATCAATGCCTAGACGAATTGGTAATGTCATTGACAATAAGGGTAGGGCCACAAAATATTAGCTTCTTAAGAACCGTTACTGTATCATAGCTTATCAGATTATATAAGGACATTTAAATATATTAGGGACATGAAATAACATGAAAAATGCTTTCTGTATCATACTTGTGTTTTATTTAGTCAAATTTTAGGATGATCTACTTTTTATGAAACGGACTGTAGCTTTAGGCGGTGTGTCACTAATATCAGTCTTTTCACATGCCACTGATCTCTTCAATGTATCGACGTTGTGAAAACTTTTTTGATGGTGATGTAATCCACTTGTTGAGCCTCCGACGCACTTCATTACTTTCTTGCATTCTTTGCACTATGCATGTTGGCCCGGTTTGCCTCCAGAATCTTCCCGATCATAGATTTGCCAAATGCCGTCGGTTTTGAAGCTTGTAAACTTCATGACGTTCGATAAACACAAAAAACAGTGCTCAGTAATGCTGTCCTTAAGGCAAACTGCCGTAAGTATTGAAATCGTCATCCGTTTGACCTCGACTATTTGCTCTACAAACGTCACGTGAACTGAATCAATACTCCCAAAGGCTTGCGTTTTGGACTGTCATTGGTAATTCTCCTTTCTCCTGCATGCGCTAGCTGCAATCAGGTTTAAAATTGTCAGACGCCGCATTGTATGAAGCGTATGCCAACCGCCTTCCATTGTATGAGATCATAAGACCACAGAAATCCGACCTGATGTGACTGCCTCCCACCATAATCTATGTAGAGGTTGTGTGTAGCGCGCAGTGGTGTGTGAGTGTGTCTCCTCTAATCGAACAACTCAGATGATCTGCATTATTGTACTTTAGTCGCCTTCCATGTCACCTTTGGCTGCAATGAATAAGTAGGATGAATGGTTTGAATTACACTTTCGAAAACCGGTAATTTCATTTTAAAAAAAAGGTAATTCGGTAATGAAAAAAATCACAATTTTCGGTAATACCGGTAATGCGACCCCTAGTTGCAGCTAATTGTTGACGGCGCGCGCATAGATTTAAATAAGTCATTTTGTTTTGTCATCCCTGCTGAGAGTGAATTGTCGACGCCGATCAGCTAGTCAACACAGTTGTTCACAGTTTGTGCACCAAAATCGTCACTCGGTTAGCTTTTGTCTCAGCTAGCCAATGTTCACAACTAATAATGACGATTTCCTGTGTTCCTGCATATCGAAGTGGGTACAGTAAAGTCGATTCCCTCCTAATGAACCTGCGACATCTATTTCGATCCAAAGCATCCTCACCGACCCTACTTTGAGTCCTGACAACGTCTACCATTTTCTCCAACTGCATCTTGAATGCTGTCAACGTTTGCCATCCTCCCACACTGTGCTTTGAGTCTTGCCAACGTTTTCCACTTAACCTTCTGCCCTATGAGTTTTGTGCAAATTGTATTGATTCAAATGCATTTGTGTTTAATTGCCAAAGAAGTTCTTAGATGGATGTGCATACGTGATATAGCGGATTGGTCATGCCATGTGGCATTTTACGAAATAGCGAAGGCGCTTGTCCCATGAGTACAACAATGAGTACGAATTAAATGCTCTGCTTTCTAACCCAAAGAGCTCTAAAATAAGTACTAATACCTTCGAACTCAAAGAGTACTAACTAGATTCTGGGACTGATTTCTTTGTCGTAGTTAGTACTCTGATTCAGATCTCCTACTACATGTAGTACTCATTTAGGACTTTATGAATACACTGGTCACCGCTTAATATGCCTATCCGCTTATTAAACCCAATGAAGCCCGGTCCGGATTTACTCCATTCATTCCATATACCGAATAGTTCGCTTTATAAGTCCATACTCCGCTTAATAAGCCCAGTGCAAGGAATCGATATAGTCAAAGATAGAATCCTCACAACCAGAGAGCATAAAATGACATCATAATGCATTGCAATGTTACGGTATCAGTCGCTTGAAACGAAGAAGAGGAGGCACAACTACTGCAAGGTATGATCTGTGCAGACACGAACATGAACGGAGAGAGCGATTAAGATAATGAAACAAATGAAGACCAGGTTGTGGAGGTAGAGTCGATGCCATGCAATTCAGAAATGCGGTACCTCTTGCACTAACTGGTTGTTGAACTCGAGAAGAGAGGGTTTGGTCGGATGGAAACTTTCCAGAATCTTGATCGAGATATTTGAAATTTCCTACGTCGAAAACCAATGACACAAACAACCTTGCATGAATTCTTCCAGAAATAGTGATTGAATTTTTTGCTTGGTACCATATCCTGTGTAACTGAGATGACACGAGTTTCTGTGGAGTAAAGTGTATATGTATTCTGTAGAATCATGGTTTTGTGCTTGACGAAATATACCTGTAGATGTGCTTGGACTAAATCACAGAATACTGACGTAGTATCTAATATTGCAGTGGAGGTCTTTGACAGATTGTGGGAAATCTAAACTTCCATGTTTCGTTTTATAAGCCCATTCGGATAATAAACCCAAAATCTCTAGCCTCAAGGTGGGCTTATTGAGCGATGACCACTGTGACGTTATAGTCTACATTGTTTATTGACCAAATTTAAGTTCGGTAATTTTAGCAATCTTCCGTTTGGTACTCAGATTCGAACTAAAATAAGACTTTATGTTTTTCAGTGTAGAATGCATACAGGTAATGCCTTTTCATCTGTGTAGTCACCTGCGTGGTTTTCACTTGTGTGCTTAATGACTTCACAATTTTCATAGAAATTTCAATCAATCTGCGCCATCTTCTCTACGGAAAGGATGTCTGTTTACAACTGCTCTTTGATCATTTGCTTTGAGCCATCATTCATTTGAAAGAGCGTTCATGATCTGCAGATGCTTATTATTACAAATTGCTTTGAGGAAGCAGCACTTCTGCACTCAATGACTCAATAAAAACAAACAATACAATATACAAAATGTTTACAATACATATGGTATTTCAATCCAGGCGATCTGATTAGTCCGACAGCCAGAACCAGTTTCTGCAGGAACGAGACCGAAAATGATGCAAACCCTGTGTATGTGCCTACTACGAATCTGTGCGTCTGTCGAGTTCTAGTTAATCCCTCTTCTTGTCAGACAGGATCAAATAAAAACAATTGTTAATCCAGTGGGATGCAGAGAGAAGTTTGTGGCAAAAATGGAGTTATCCATATCTAGAGCCATCATTTTCGGTATGATCTGTTTTCAGGTCATTTCCTATCATGTTCTGGAACATTTATCTGTGAAGCTGCACCTATTCAGATTTCGCAAGCCTCCTAATGTCGGCAAACACCAACATGGCATTTCAAACACCAGCGCAGGCACTTCATCCCAGGGATGCGGAGTCGGAGTCCCGGAGTCCTATCATTTTTGCTGGAGTCGGAGTCCTATCAAATGATAGGACTGCGGCCTTTAACCAGACCAGAAACATAATGCAAACAAATTATTTGTCCTCGTGCATATCTGTCACTGTCTTGATGTCAACTTTCTCCGTCAAACAAAAGTACAGAGACACTGCTGCATGCAAAGCTTGCAATTGGTGATGGAATGAACCGTGATAGTAAAAAAAGGATTGTCTTTTCACTCGGTGATTTAGTAGAGAAGACAAGCCTTCCTAGCCTCGATCACACCTATGCACCAAAGATCACATCAGAGACAAAACTGAAATGCTAGTTTGTCTGAGAACATTACCTCTCACCCTCACGTTAATCGTGTGTAATGTCTCCTCCAAAGCGCACATATCAAAATCGAAAGTGTACTCATATTTTTTGGAGAAGGATGGGGATTTTCCTGCCTGGTAGAGAGTGGAGAAAAACCGTGTAGGGCACACATCAACAAGATGGGAGGAGCCGAGTCGCATGTATCCAACTTAAAGCGACATTTGATAAACTTTCATCGGAAATGATTGATGATTGATACAGCAATGATCACTAAACATAAGTTCAGGTAAGCCTATATTGATCTATGCTGCAGGTTACCAGTTTTTTCAAAAAACTAGGCTATATATACTTGCCACCCGGAGTCGGAGTTCTATCAACCTCCGGAGTCGGAGTCCTATCAAAATGATGGGACTCCGCATCCCTGCTTCATCCACATTGAACCACATCCTCGCATACATTGCCGATCAGAAGCATGATAATAACACATGTGCACGGAATGACCTGAAGACATTCACTGTCGAAAATGATGGATCTAGACTTAGTACTTTCCACTTTATAAGTGAAAACATCGTTTTTGCCGAAAACCTGCAGTCTGCGTCCCATTGGATTAACATGTATTTTCTTTGATCCTGTCTAGCAATGACAGGAACTAACTAGAACTCGGCAGACACGCAGATTCGTAGTAGGCATAAGTTTTACATCATTCAGTGAAAGCCTCATTTTCGGCCTCGTTCCCCGCAGAAACTCGTTCTGGCAGACGTACTATTTTGTAGTAGTCACAAGATGTGCTGCTGTGTTAAAGCTTCCTCGTTTCCGGACACGCGTCATCCCAGGGACGATGCAATTCATGAGAATGCATGTATAAGGATGCCTGCGAAGTGGCATTCTTTATTTTCATGAACATTAATAAGGTAACTGACAGATTTGAACCGCTTTACGTTATCAACCATTAAGCCACGAGATCATCCACACAAAGGTTATTTCACACATACCTGTGCGTTACTGATGCTTATATAAGACATGAATGTATGATCATTAAATGATAGCGAGTGAAGACTACAAGATGAACCGTCACTAGAAAATTTCAAAAATAATCAAAAACGATTGGCCTCATGCAGTAATGATGTAACCAGTAGCGCAAACATACGTACAGCTTTCTGAACTCAGATGAAGATGGAGAATGGCTTTGCATCCTCGGCACACTTGGTTCTGCATCACTCACTTGTTTTACTCCAACTTATTCTGTAGAGATAAAACACGTCATTTATCATCTCCAGGGTGAAAGCATCAACCATGAAGGACAAACCGCGTTTCGTTCCGTTGGTTTTCCAACCGCAAAGAATCCTTCGGAAGTTACAGGAAAAATATTCAATTTCGGAGGCAGGGTGCTTTTAGCTGTGTTCAGAGGACGCTTCCGATTCTGTCTGTCTCGTTGTGCAATACTTTTTCTACAATAATCGACTTTATTGTTGAAGATTAAATCGAATTAAATGACACCGATGCTCGCTATACAATGTTGTCATACGCGAACAATACCAGAAGACAAGCTTGGAAAATAAAATATAAGATTAATTCGGATTATTTCCGTCTTGCGTTAACCGTTTTCATCCTTGCGGAAAATGTCCTCCCTTGTGGTGCGTATCCAACCAACACGATCCATAGCAACATGTCTCCAGTACTTTGAAAGTTCGTCTCTCCATCCCTTTCTTTGTCCTCCTCTATTTCTTTTCTCTTTTCTTGGAATCCATGCTGTCATTCGCTGGCTCCACCTGTTGTCAGATCGCTTGATGACATGACCAGCCCATTTCCATTTGAGATGCTTCTCTTCGGATACTACATCCTTCAGTACTACATCTTCTTCTTAATTCTCTATTTCTTACTCTGTCTCTCATTGTAATACCGATCATTCTTCTATCCATCGCTCGTTGTGGTGTTCTGAGTTTTTGATCTTGCAATCTAGTTGTTGACCAAGTTTGTGATCCGTGCACATCTCGAATAATCTTTTCTTATTTTTCCTCTCTATGCTTCTTGATGTTAGATAAGGCTTCAACTTCCAAAAGGACTTCCACGCATTTTGTAGTATTCTTGAAATTCTTGATCTTTGCGGGATTGGAAGGAGATCAGCTGACCTAGGTGAACGAAGTCATCGACATACTCGATCTCTCGTTCACCGATGAATAATGATAGAACTGTTCGGACCATCGGTTAGAATCTTTGTTTTGTCGATATTTATGGTCAGTCCAACTTTTTTTCCTTGTTTGTTTAACTCGTTCAAAATGTTTCGGAGAAACGTTGCGTCATTCGCAAATATGACAATATTTTCTGCAAGCCGTAAGTTTAAAAGGCGCTTCCGTTGACTTCAACACCGGCCTCGATTAGTATGATCGAGGAGCTTCTAAAGATCTCCTCTACAGAAGCAGTGAAGAAGGCTGGAGATAGAGGGTCCCTTTGACGACCATCACGCTGGATAGGGAAATTTGGGCCTCTTGTCTCTAAGTTAATTAAAGCTGTTGCATTTTCTTAAATGTGGTCAAGCATTCTCCAAATCTTTCCGTGTATTCCTTGTTTTCTGATAGCCGAGAACATTGCTGTGTGGTTGATGGAATCGAAGACTTTTTCGTAATTGATTATGAGTAAGTAGAGTGTATTGCTAAATTCAATCAATTTATCAATTAATTTCAATCACTTGATTTATCGCATGCAGATGATCAATTGTTCAATAGCCCTTCTTGAATCTAACTTGTTCTTTCGGCTGATTCCATTATAATTTATGTTTGACTCTTCGCTGTAGAATTCTTGTAAAAACTTTGTATATATGACTCAGGATGCTGATTGGTCGGTAGTTCTTGACATTTTTACTACAACCTTTTTTATAGATTACTACCACATGCATTCTTCCACTCCTGGGGTATCTGACCGCAATTCAGTATTCTATTGAACATTTTTGCTAGTAGCATTGTCAGAATCTCTCCACGGGCTCTTAACATTTCGCAAATTGATATTATCTTCTCCTGGTGTTCTGTTATTATTCATTTCATCTATTGCTATAAGTACTTCATCTTCCATGATTTCGGGAGTTGGATTTTCCTGCTCGTCTTCTTCAATATCTATATAGTCCTTTTCAATAACAACGTTTAGTTTGTAAAGTTCTTTGTAGAAGATGGTTATTTCGTCCACTATCTCGCGTCTATTTGTGATATCCCGTTTCTCTGATTGAATCCGATTCTTCATTCATCTGACTTTTGGCATTATCAGTCTTTATCAGCCTCTATCAGTTATAATCGGCAATGTCTTGTTTAATCCTTTGTTTAGTCAATTTTCTGGTTATAATGAACTTCACTTCTGTCTGGATGATTCTTCTTATTTTTAGTAATTCCTCACGCTTTCGGATAAAGTCAATTGCTTCATCTGTTAACTTTCTTGGTTTTTGGCTTTTATCGATCTATAATGCTTATATTGCTTCTTTCAAAGCGCAAGCGAGCTTCAAATATTCATCACTCACGTCATCAGCATTTTCGATCTGCAGGTTCTCGAATCTGTTTGAGAGATTCAACAGGAATACGCTCCTCCTTTCGAATATGATGTTCCTTGGAATAGTGAGTTGCCTCATCCTTTTAGCTCCTTCATGTTTCTCATTGATTATAACCTTCGCTTTGCGATGTCTAAAACGAAGTCATAATTTCTACAAAGGATAAAATCAATATCACTTTTGGTCGTGCCGCTGGGTGATCTTAAGTCCATTTTCTGTTTGGGTTCTTACTGAAAAATGCGTTGGTTATTCTGAGATAATTCGCAGCTGAGAATTCCATTATTATTGAGCCTTGTGGACTTCGTCTGTCACATCGTCAAGTTTCTGTCCAATTCTAGCATTAAAATATCGCATCACTATCAGCTTGGTACTTTTGTCATCGTCAACTACATCGTGAATGACGTCATAGAATCTCTCTATTTCTTCGTCAACACGTAGACTTGTATTAATTCTAAAACTGCTTTTCTATTTACTCTTAGGATGAGAACTGATACCTTGTCGGACTTTTTTAGTAAGCGCAGTCTTCAGTGTTGTCCTTCCATTTCTTGTTCACCCGAAATCCTGTTCCCCTCATAACTATTTTTCGCTCCAACATAGGATATTACCTCCTTCAGTCTGCATGATTTTTTCTCCTTCTTGGTCCCATGATTTATTTCACATGGACCAAGAAAATCCATATTCACGGATTCTAGAGCTCTTTCCATTTCGTGCAGTCATCGTTTGGTTGATCTATTAATGATGCAGCAACCGCGATATTTGTTACTTTCTTTCCCTTGTAGCTTTTTCGAACCCCGGGATTCATAGCACCCTCTGTTCTTTCATCGATCCCTACCGCTGCGTTGAAGGGTTAATCCAGTACCTCTGGGACCTGAGGGCCTATTATTCGTAATTGAATTCATCGTAGTAGGGGGCGCCACGTTTGGCACTGTGGGTTGGCGAGGTTTTGTTGCCAGAGTTTGCCTTCTCATCACAATCATTTCATCCTTCAATTTGTTAATTTTCTGGATTACGGCATGATATCTACATCTTCTGATGACGACCCGAGGTACCTCCGCCTTTTGCCGTTCATACAGGGACCCCAACCTAACCCAGCAATTTGGTGGTATTAATCACCAGGTTGCCTGGACCTGCTCAAGAGCTCAAGAGCTCAACCGTCCGAAGCTGTTGACTCATCAGGTGCTCGGTTTAGCCACCGAACACTCGGTTATTTGGTTGATTGATTAAAGAGAATTGACTAAATGCAGCAAACGTAATGGTACTTATCCCACACTGCAAGAAGTCACAGCCAGGTTTGTGAAACGTGTAACCACAGTTATTTCTTTGCGATTGTGAAGCCCGTTGCCTGTTACCACACTAAACCGATTTCTGTGAAATTGATGCATTTTTTCAAGAAATATATCTATTTATTTTCGTTTAGCCTTGCGATCACTGAAGACATTCTTCATTGAATGCATCACAATTTGAATCTTGTACCAGATCATCTTTTATACTTCGATTTTTTCGAAACTGTTGAGCAATTAAGTTTTTTGAAATCTGCTTCATTGCGTGGTTTGTAGTACGAGTAAAAGTACTTGTTGTCATAAAAAGTACGTTTACTTGGAATAATGACATACAAATTCTTTGGACAATAATTGTTATATAAGAAAAGGTCAGGATTTATGTGCCAGTTTATCGAAGTCAATCATTATGGTAAAAATAAATGCTGAAATGTGAAAATCAGTTTTGCAATGGAAAAAAACATTACCTTCAGAAAATGAAACTTAATCTTAGTGATGAATTTTCCTAATCTTAAATTTTTTCATTCGCCTTGCTAACTGTAATAAATTTCTTCATTTTCCTCGTACTGAAGTATTTTGAAATATTAACCTCGTTGAGAGAAGCATCTATTTTGCCACTACAATCAATATGCCTACATAATTAGCAGTAGTCCGCATGGTAGAACTCAATCTTATGAAACTTATACATATTTAATATAATTGACGTTGTTACAGTAGATTACGCACACTGCGACATCTCCTAGGACTGATCTAATTGTGCCAAATTATACGAACTATCGTAGCATGCATATTTGGTGTGCTTTCACAATATATTATCAAATGTATAATATACAAAATCAAGACGCATCCTCTATCACTTTGTGTTCGATTTGATGCAATAGTAATGCACAAGTAATGTAAATGTAAAGATTGTTATTAGTAAATAATGGCCTATCATCAAGATAATTCCCTAAGTTTAATCAGTCGAAATTTCAATGTTTATTATAATGTTTGCTAGTGTTTAATTTGCAACGATAATATCCATAGTAAAAAAATGTGAGTGAGTTTTTCCGGAAAATGAGTATTATTCAATCGCTCAGATTGCAATCAAGAAATTCTACCTAATTCTCTGACTAGGATCGCTCGGACTCTATCAACCTCAATAATTTGTTCCTCTGAATAATCCACAAAGTAAGCAAGATCATGATCATTCATTTTAACATGATATTTATGATTTCTTCGTTATGTTGTTGCAAAAATTCGATCGATCCGTATCTTACAATTTCAAATTGATATTGACGCGGTTGAAGCCATTCAGAAGTCATGGAGCGAAGCCGATATTTCATCAATCTCATTCGCTATTTAAGATTGAACGACAGCCAATTGTCATGACTTTCTAGAATCTTTCAATTTAAAAACTCTTTTCCATAATCTTCTCTTCCTGAAACTACGAGAACTTATACGAAGGGTTGAGGCTCGTGCATAAAGGCCAATAAACATCCAATTTCGCCGGGCATTTCTAACTACTTCCAGTACGGGTACAGAACCTTCGCGACGTCTCAAACACAGCACATGGCCTTCTCACTTCGTCTCACATTCTATCTATTCTTCCTCCTCGTAGCCGTTTTGGTTCTCGTGCATTCCCAAGACTACAGCCCAACACGAAAAACGCGACGTCGGAATCGTATTTTCCAAAACGAGGAAGAGCTTAGAGACTACATCGGGAAACTGACAGAATATTATGCCATCATCTCAAGACCACGGTAAGTTGAAGACACACAACGTGATGGGATAATGGAGAGGTCTCAAAAGTCGCAGAATTTTTTTGTAAACAAACTGAGATTCTTTAACTAATAGCAGAGAACTTCGTGTTTCAGTCATTTTTAAAGTTATCTAAAATTACATGAATGAGTCATTTAAAAAATAGGGCGCAGTTTTAGAGTCGATGTGAAAGAAGGCCAAAGCGCTAAGTTCGTAAAATCTTAGTCCTTTCCAAATAATCTCAGGAAAATCAATGCAGTCAAACTTACAGCAGGGCCACTAACCGGAGTGGTTTCATGATTCATTTATACAAAACAGAAGTGTTGCTCCTCCTTTTAATTGCCGATAAATAAAGTACGAGTAAAGTAAGGAAACATGACGCGACGTTTCGAACGTTCGCTTCTTCTCAAAGTTTGTTAACGAATAGTGACGTTTTGTTAGCGACGAATTACCCTTAATGAGAAGTGAATGATTGAAAATTCGAATGCTTTAGTTAATCCATCGCCAATTATAGTAAAAAAAGTTGCGGTAACAGGTGTGGCTAATTGAATATAGGTCCAATTGGTAAAAGAAGTTAAGTTTTTATGAAGAGTGGTTTAAGTGAAAATGAAGATGATGTCTGATGGAAAATTTAAGTTTGTTAATGGAAAGGATATTTGCAGTATGGAGAATACTATACCGGTGGAAATTGTGCTGTTGTCATTATTCACAAATTATGAGGGCTTGATGAAGCTGCTAAAACCACTGAAACGTAAACAAACTGGCGTGTAACAATATATGACTCCTAGTTAAGGTTTTAAAACCTGCATTTTATTTCTTGATTTAAAAGAAGTCTAATGTTTTTCAATCCTACATATAGTTATTTTCAATTGATCAACCAAAAAATGAATCTCCAACCTCACAAACAGTGGAGTGTGCGATTGGATTTTTAGTGCACTTACAGGATTTCTATAGATTTACTGGGGTGTGGGAAGGAAAAGTGGCGTCACACATACACTCCGTTTTATCTTTGTCATCATGTATTATCTCAGGTTCGAGCACCCGCGCATGTATGCCGACGAAGGTGTCAAACTTCTATTGAGTGCAATTATCTCAAGCGTTGAAAGAGTGAAAGGATTATTTTTTCCTCATGGAGTAAAATTCATTCAGAAGTCACTTTACAAAAACAATTCCCGCGATTCGTGGTCACTCAAGAGTAAGAATCGCACGGTTGATTATGTCACATTATTTATCGAGCGGAATTGATTTACTGCGCCCGCCACTGCTCACGAACTGTCTTAATGTGCGAAATAGAAGTTACCTGTATTGCTAACACCACGCTGTTAGCATGTTTATTAAAGCAAATGTTTGTATCATGCTACTTGTATTTGTCACTAGTAATCGAAGATTGATAGATTAGCGTGATCTGTGCCATTTATTTGCCTTTCTAACAATTTTTATGACAATGGGTGTATGTATTTATGATTTACTTATATTTAACCTGATTTCGCTATCCACAGAAACTTAAGCCGCTTATCAGCATGCCTGCATCAGAAAAGGGGATCTCAAAATTTGTTTACAAAATTTCAGACGAATTACTGTTTTACTGATCAGTCGCACGCAAGCGCACGTAGCTGAGTTGGCTAGGTAAGCACTTCTACAATCGCTCTTCGTCTACATGAGCTTACTTCTGCAATATGCTGGGTCATAGGTTCGAGTCCTTCCAAGGTTAAGCGCATATTTTGCGCGGCATTTAATGTGCACTTGATTTTATTGATTGCAAACTGCTCGCATTCATATCCTTGATTTTGCTTAACTTTGAAAAATTTGAAATTTTCGTAAGTCATGGATTTTCTGTTTCTCATCCTATCCAGGCCGGGCTCCGAATCGATATCTGAGAGGAGAGCTTCGTCCACAAAGTGCAAATGCAATATATCTAGTGTGCGAACTTTCTAATTTTGGTATTCATTTGACCTACCTCATTCATCTTTGCACTATAAATAGATGCATAATTCAAAGACAGCATTGGCTGAAGTCATCTACTAGTTTCACAGATCATTGTTTTTCAAGTTTTTGCGAACGTCGTAATTAAATCAAGTAGACGTCACCAAATATTTTTTCTGCCGTTTTCGGATAAGAGTGGAACAGTCTTTTTTCATTTCATTACTTAGAACATGGTCATCAAGAACGTGAAAGACTCCATATTGGATAAAATCGAGGGAAATGAAAATGAACGAAAAAGAAATGAAATTTATAAGTCAATTGATGACCGATTATCCTTCTGGGTTGAACTTGCAGCACGTCTTCAAGCGCTCACCCATAGATGACCCTAAATCTATTATCTCTGTGACCAGCATGACTGGTAATTGACATAAAGAATCCATGCATTGTTCTATCCCTTCTGTCTCTATGATTCTATGCATTTAATCCTGACATCTTACACATTTTTTAGTACTTGCACCATTTGAATTTATATATTTTTGTATGTCTTTCTATTCCTGATGAAGGATAAGAGCGGCTGTTCCACTCTGATCCGAAACCGGTAGAATAAAAAGTTTGATGACATCTACCTGATTTAGTTATGACGTTCGCAAAAAACTAGAAACATATCCTGAGCATCGTCAATCGATCCGTCGTTCAATTGTATAAAACAGATTTTTTTAGAATTCTTTGATATTTTATCGAAATTTGACGATGAAGCACCATTATGACTGCTATTTACGATACAAAACTTGTTGAATGACCTTAGAACATTTTTAAGAGTTCATGAAGAGATTGATAATATTGATTTGTGCACGGAACAGCACTCACATGCCTGCGCATGTAAAATGTGGATGATTTTCCTTCAAAAGCCATCATTGGAAATGTTTCTGTGTAATGTTATTCTACAGTGCTGAATACTGGTCACGTAAATCACGTTTATCTAAGATTGATATTTTCTTGACTAAAATAGCTGCGGTTCATTGCAAATAGGAAATGCTGCAGCTCTATCATATATGGAAAGAAACGAAGCATTTCTAACGCAAACATCCAAATATGGACTTCGAATTGCGTCTCACACCCATGCTATTTATGAAATGAACCAATGATTTTCGAGGATTCTCTGTCATAAAAATATCAACGCCTTGCGCTACTTTTTTTCACAAATTTGGGCAGCCTCAAGCAGTTCGTTGAGATGGGCAAGCGAAAACAGATATCGGAGAAGGACCGACATGCGATTGTCGCTTTGTGTCAACATGATCCAGCAGCAAATTGCCCATAAGTATTGAGTCATATTCAGCGACGAATCCACCTTCCTGCAGTTTCAGCAGCAACAAGTCAGACGTCCATCAGGCGTATCTCCAACTGACAGTCGCTTTACAATGAAAACTGTAAAGCATGCACCTTCTATCATGGTGCCATCATGGACGTGGAGCGATGTTTTTTCTTCCAAAGGGGCTGAAGATGAACACCGAATTGTATCTGCAGGTTTTATAAAAAAACTCCACCTTCATGGGAATAAGTGGTACCGATATCTCCCTACAAGACAATGCGCCTTGTCATCGATCACACAGAGGTCGTAAGTGGTTTGAGGACAATCAGATTGAGGTCTTGGACTGGCCAGGCAGCAGTCCAGACCTCAATCCTATTGAAAACTTGTAGCGGAAGAGGCCATTTAGATGGCATGGTGCACTGCTGTCACCAGGGAGGAATGTGTCAGTCTAATTGAGTCCATGCGACGAAGTCCATGCCACGAAACCGTGGATTTCTTCCAAACTACTGACCCTCAAATTGCTTTTGTTGTTTCGATTCATTTTTATATGCTTCAGTGAAAATGCCTGTATCATCTTACCACTCTTTCTTTAAGTCTGTAGTATGCATAAAAATACACTAATGAAATGGAAAATGTACATTTTTAATATATTCCATGCAAAAAAAGAAATGATAATTAAGTAAATTAGTAAATTACATAAAAATATTTTCACTGTTCATACAAATTGTCATTTAGTTGTTATATACTCGATATATGTACTCGATATATTGATAAATATACAATAAAAGACCAAACTGAAAGCCTATTTTTATATAATTTAAACGAAAAGAGATAAATTACAATTCTTAGCAGATATTATAAACTTTTGTCCGAGACTGTACTATAAAGAAGAAAGAAGATTTGCAGATAGTCAAATAATTTAGGAAAAGATATAAAAGTGAGTGCAGATATGTGCTGCAACTATTAAAAATTGCCATAAGTAGTATTTATATAACATTTAAATTACCAGTCCTCTATTCGATGCCTATAATAGATTATCGTGAACCAGTTCATAGACTGATGTTGGCATAATGAAAATCGATGTGCTCTGTTCAAAATTATCACACAAAATGCCTGCAAAGGTGGCAAAATTCAAATTTTTGAAAAGAAATAACTGCTAGAATAGGTCACATATTTGACCATACTTTACGCAAACAATGTCAAGCTTTGAAAATCCGGGGAGCGTTTTGAAACCAACTCTGATTTTGGATTTCCAATAACTCAACTGTCATGCAGAATTACTGTCTGACACAATTGACGAATGTGCTTTTTGAAATGACTGTATCATTTTTTACCAACTCTGTTACCTTGTTACTACAAAGAGTAATTCAAACATAGTTTGCCTGTTCATAGGTTCCACTACAATTTTTAGCCAATAAACTCTTTAAGAAGACAATTCAACGTATTTTTGGTTCATCATGAAAAATCTTCTGTCTGCGGCAATCCTGTTCAGCAATTCAAAATATTGAATTATTTAGGCATTTGCTATTTGTTGGAAATTGATGGTATGACCTTAATAAACGGTGTGCTTTGATCAGCTGTAATGTAAAAGATTCAGAACACAATTTTGGGAGTATGTTTGATGGCGTTGGGATTGTTAAGCGGCGCAACTCAAATGCAAATTAGGACATAAGCGAATACAACTCAAATAGAGAATTTCTGAAGATATGGTGCTTGATGCCTTGCGGTGTTGCGTAAATGAGCAATAATTACGTAATCTGATATACTATCTCGGTTTGCGCAACGTGCAGATAAATCGCAGCAGCTGCTCATTAAAATGAATACACCAAAGTCCAAAAGTACTGTGAGGCATGGCTATCTGTCCATGCTTTTGCTTGGGATTTGGGAACCGCTACATTTTATTTGCATCACAAAATTGACAGCTTTACCTATGACAGCTACTATGAGTGTACCATAATAGCTGTGATCATTAACACACATATATTATTAACAATTAAAATTTAAATTGTAGCTCATCAAACACCATAGAATTAGATTAGTCATAGTGGTCATGATACCGGTGAAAAATAAAATTACCTACACAACTCGTGCAAAGATATCCATCTTTTGCTTTCTCCTCGATCAACATGCTATGCCCTCGCCCTTCGGGATACATGGACATATTTGTGGATGAATGTAGGCCTTATATACTAATTTTGATTTCTTTCATAAGTAAGCTCTTTCATTGTCTAAAAGTAATTTGAATGGCCTAAAATAAAATTGTGTGAGAGATTGACAAAAGTGCTCGTGCATTTATCCATTTATCCATTCATCGGGACTTTTTGGTTGATTTTGATGATTTTCTTGAGAATATCAACTCGAAGATGTTATTGGTGACTTGTTGACGACAACCTCGATTTTCTATCCATTATTTCATTGCAATCAACACAGCGATATGCTAATTCCACATGCTAATAATTCAGCGCATTCTGCTGTATATGCACTGGATTTGGCTCTGTTTCGAGATGAAAGATCTAAATGCTACAGATCATTCTTTGATCACTCACAGCTTCGGTCGGTGGACCTAAATGTCATAGATCATGATGTGATCATTCACAGCTTCGGTTGCTGGCTTCTTCAAGAATAGGAAAGATTTCGACATTGACAGATTCAAATTTTGCTTTGCGTAATTCTTCTACATACATGTATATGATAAAGAAGCCTTGTTGCGTTTTGATTCTGCTTCTGATTTAATCTATAATGGTGTTCAACCTGTGTTCCCGTGCGAAATGCGTATAGTACTTATTGAAATCAAGAATGAATCGTGTGATCACAACTGTGCGGCTATTGTCAAAAACATCACAATGCCCTGATTGAAAGTTTCATAGTCTCTTATGACATCACTTTGTCGATGATATTTGCGCCATGTCCTACTTGAATTGCTATGTTCATACACAATTCTCTGGCTGTCCTTCTTGCAAGTTTGTGCATTCCTTTTTAAAAAATCACGTGATACTCCGTTACAAGCTACATCTTGATTGCTTTTATTTACTTCTATGAGTATTCTTGAAAAGTTATCCATACTACTGCTCGTATTCTCGATATCTCTGGTGTTCATGTAAGTTGTTAATTTCCTTCCATTATTCTTTTCGTACATGTCTGATTTGCATTGATCGGTTTCTTCACAGAGATAGATTCATTTGCGTGTGGGTTAGTCTAGAGAGGACATAATCCTATCCCAGTCTCTGTATGCAGCAATGGTAGCACGCGATAGACATTGACATAGAAATTCGTCTCTCTTTGGCTTGTGTGATTGGCCAAGCGTGTACATTACAGAAGCAGTTCATATCAGCGAACACGCGAACCTCAGTGGTCAGAATGCATACAGACCTGTCAAGTGAAATGACTCAATTATTCTCCGTGAATTCCTCCGATAAATTCGTCGAATAGAAATTTAATTCACACGATTCGACTCTTCACGATCTAAATTTGCTGATTTGTTGAATGAATTCTGTGACTTCTTTGAGTGAATTAGCAATTTTTAGCTAGCCTACTTTTTGGTTGCGTTCAGAAAAGACCATTAATTGATGTGATAATTGGAAAGTCTGATTTCGAGACAATTCATGACTGTGGATGAATCAGACTGCAAGGCAGTGTCTTTAAGCAATCGCCGTACAGGCAATTGTGGGCAGAAGCAATTGGAAACTATGAACAGTAATCTAACTATTTTTAGACATCACCTCATCCGGAAACATGGATTCATGCATTTAAACAGTGTCTAGATATTCCTCTTACAAAGTTGTGCTGGACTGTGGCAGCAGTTAACAACATTATGGTATCCTGAATGCTATCAACTAGCAAATTAAATAGATTTTCTGTTGTTGCAAAATTTATGACGTTCAGTGTACTACCTCGAATTACGTTCATCAGTCTAAATGATATTCAGAGCTCTGATAAGCTGACGAAGACAAGACTCGATCGAATTAAGAATAATCAATGATGTAATAGTGCGACGTTATATCACACATACTGATGCTGGTTTTGCACACGCTGTAGCGTTCACGAATTCGAATCGCATTGTGTAACAATTTGAACTCGTGTGGTACCAATGTATTCATGAAGAGAATCAAATATCAGAAATGTTTACCCACGTAAAATTTCCCACTTATCCATCCAACACAATCATTTGGCAACAGCTGACTTGTCTGATTTAGCCCACAGATAACTGACTAGGAAACTGTGACGCGCACAGACGTCCTCGGCTGCTGTCGGATGTTGCTTGCTCAGGGTTGTGAGCTGTATCGGTATCTCACGGGTTCGAATGTGCAGCTTTCTTACTTTTCATGGAAACATGCGTGTGCGAATATCCTTCCCATCTCGCGTGGAACTGGTGCCACACTCACGTGGACAGGCAGGCACAGGTAACTGTCTCACGAATTCAGGCAGGGCAGGTGACTCACTCACGTGGACGGGTGAGTGCGGGCGGTATTGGCCATTCTGCGGATACGGATGGGTGCGTTTGACTTTTGTGAGATTGTTAGTGTGTAGTCTGCGATTACCAAAGTATGAAGCGAGGCATCAATTGATACACTACATGTAGGCTACTAAATCTGAAGTTTTGCAGATAAATTTCTTTTACCTCTCCATTATTTGTTATCTCCTACTGCTTCGACTCGACTCAACTGATAATCAGCGAGGCTTCCAGTTTATTGAATTTGATAATTTTCGGCTCATGGTTTATTTTATTTTGTGGCGATAGCTTTTCTGAGCACATTTATCTTCTCTAAGCAATTCGCTAACTCATGCAGGCATTATTTCTTTGTACGAGTATGTCTATGGAACGAAATCAAAGTTAGAAATGAATCAAATTTCTTTACAGAACTATCCTCTCTATACGATCTCGTGTGGACTCTCGAAAGTCAGATTGCGTTTCATTCTGTATTGTAATGCTCTACAAAGCTAAACTTCAAATTTATCTAAACATACTGAAATTGATATTTCATTTTCTAATCAAATCCATTCAAAAATTAGAATTTCACAAAATTTCCCTGAAATTTATATCATTCATCAAAACTCCTTATGCTTTTGCAAGTTCAGAATTTTTAAGTATATTCGACTTTAGAGTCACTTTCGAACGATAAGTTTCGTAAAGCTTGATTATTTATCAGCTTCGCAAGTAATTATGTTTCAAATCATTAAAAAGTGCAAAGATATAGAATGTTGCATTTATCTTAGCCTATTGATCATTAGCAGCAAAACCGATCTTTGAATGACAGAGAAATGTTGTTCAATATCCGTGCATGTACGGTAGATATTGACCCTGTATGTGATGTCCATGTCCACAGAATTAGATTCATCTGCGCGCGCTTCGGTTTCCTAGAAAGGAAGAATAGTATGTAACCTTAATATTGAAATGGCACATCACCGAATTAGCTCCTTCTCGAATGGATAATTCGTGTATCTCTTGCTATTGGAAATGGCAAACAATAAGCTGTCAGCAGAGGACAGTAGAGCCAGTGAGAGATGCGTGCGTGCTGTGATATGACGTCGCACACACCAAAACACACATCGATGCGTGGCTTCGATTCAATGTATGCACTATACAGTGAGCAATGCCGAGGAGAAAATCATCAAGTGAACTAATTTTCGTACGCCTGCTACTTTCTTTAATAATGATCGGAAGGGCCAACATTATGGAGAAAACTTGTGAGCAATGATCTGAATTCTTCGAATCTGAAGGAATTTTGGCAATCGAAGCACTTTGCTGGAACTCACATTAATCCGCAAGCGACGCATGACTTTTTTCCTATCTCTGTAAGGTATTAGGAATTCCTTTTTGCCCACCTAATAGGTTCCTCAATGTGCCGTCCATTTCGTATTGATCACACTTCTAGCAAACCGAAGCAGATAAACAAAATATTTAATTCTGTGTCCATGTCTTTGCATTCGCATTTACTTCACAATGCGGTGTACCAACTGTAATAAAATATTGTGGAGCTAGATTTTGAAGTTTACAATTTTCGTTACCTTGAAGTTTAAACATTTTTGTTTCCTCCAAAATGCCAAGAATAGAAAGAAACTCAGAGGAACAAAGAGCATTTCTTTCATTAAGTTATTTACAGTGCCGGATTTGAGTTTGATAGAAGTACGGGGAATCAGATGGCAATTAGACATTTTTTTCTAAATGAACGCTTAAACGCAAATTTCGACCAGACGCTTTTGGGTCAACGTTGCAACCAGAGCCGGATGAAGTTGTGATCTAAGGAGAGAGATCAATTCGATACTTATGGCACCACTCTCAGCCCATAGGACACCCGCGAATAAATTATGAAAATAACTGAGGCATAAATGGGATAAGGAAGACTGACGCTTGTCAGGGACTTTCCAATGCATGGACATGGTACTACCCGTGTTTGGTCAAATAATACTTCAAATAAGGTCCGTAGACAATTTAGTGAATATGAAAATTATGGCAGGTCTGCTCAAATTAAAATCCAAATTAATACTCCTTTCTACAATTTACTGCAAGTAAACCTATAATGAATTCAGAGAAAGATGGGCCTGTATCAGTAGGCCTATTCAAAGAGTGAAAAGTTAATAATGTTCCCAAACCTGATTTCCTGAATTGAGCAGATTTCTGAATATATGAAGCAAATACTATGCGCAAGTTTTCGATTAGACCCTGAAAGAAATAAGATAGCAGTCTGGATTCCACTCTTTTTGTGACGGTTTTGATACCTTTATTCCATGTAGTATTTTCTGCTTCTCGAATTTACATGTTATCTTTATTTGTTTCTTAACAAGGATGCTTAATTACTGATAATTGCGTTTATGAAGAATCGTGAGGAAATTGCCTACACCTGTTCATGCAACTCATACTTCAAAAATATATTTACATTCAATCAATCTTGTCGAGGCAATGAAAGGCCTATCTACCGGAAAATATTCTACCCCTTCAGGGAAGGAGGGCCTTCTGTACCGAGGATGGGACGATGCAGTGCAGGGAAACTTCCAAACTTTCCTTCCCGTCAAATTCAACGCTGGCTATCTACCTTTTTTATCCATTGTACGATGGACATTGAATAGAGCATTGAGAACGCAAATGTTCTGTCAATACTACTTATTACAAGTTTTAGAAGTGGCCTAATTAAGTCGATTTCTACATCCCTCCCTCATCATTTGAATTCTTAAGGTGTTTGCAAGTCGTCCTTCTTCATAATTATTTGGAAGTGTAAAATAAAATGTCGCTGAAAAATCGGAATGGTTACTTTTGAAAGAAAATCATCTGAATTGTGTTCCTTGCACAAATCAGTCTTATTATGTTCGCACCACAACAAACTTCTCTGCATATTTAACCAGTTTCCCATCGTAAACAGCAATCATTTAGGCAATTCACATAAAAAAATCGATGAAATTTCAAAATTTTAGAATCGTTCGAAATTGGTGATTAATGATATTGAATTGCAATTTAGTATAATGCGAAGATGAGCGAGATACAGCAAATGAGTAGCACCACTAGAAAGTTCAAACTCTAAATATGCGGTGCGTGAGTTTCACTTGATTAAGAGCGCAGTGCGTTAGGAATTAAGGGGGACGGGCGAATGCCCCGGGATATCGATCTGCTGCAGAGATAAGCATAGATCCGGTCAAATTAGCAAAGAAAATAAAATTATCACCTTGAGTGTTTTCCATTGGATTATTATCAATATTGCTAGATTATGGAAAAGGTCATCGAAGACGCTCATGAAAATACATGTTTTGAGTAAAAAATTATTTTCTTTGTGTCTCAAATGTTGTCTCATAGGCCGTGCCGGCTAAGATGGTCAACATTTTTAATCGAGCAGAACCGATATTCCTTTATCTGCAGCCACGGCGAGCCACCCGACTCGCGGTTTAACTCGGTTTTGTACATCTCCGATGGCACCTGCTTGTTCACAGGAACTATCGGTTTCTAAAGGAAAACACGATTTTTCAATTGCAGACTATGAAACAGCGCACTAAATATTTTTGTTTCTAATAAAAGCAAAGTTTGCGAAGATGTTTGTAAGGATGATGAGTAAACTTAACGATGAAATGCAGATATTTCACATTTTTAAAAAATTAAATAAATGGAGACACATTTAATATTCTTCAGACACAATGACAGGGTCATTAGATACTTGTTCCATCGCTCTTTTCTAAGCACTTCTTTCTAGTTGTTATCACCACAGGTACCAGTTGACAGATTGGCAGGAAACATCTTTATTCCTCTTACCAATTTCCTTTAATGTCGTTTTAATTTTTCCACCACATGATTGACACGCAATTTGATGTGACAGTGAAGCTTGTTCTCATCTCTTGAAAATACACAAACCGGAAGCAAGAAGTATCTTTTGTTTCGTTGATCTGATGCCACTTCAGCATTCTTGTCGTCTTGATTTTGTCGTTGGGTTTTCAGTTGATAACTTATCTTCCTAATCGTCTTAATTTTAATTTTTCCGACTATTGTTTTGCAGACCATAACTCAACATGCATACAAAAATTTTAATTTTTCACATGATACGGTGAATCAGCGCAGCATATCAGTGAAATTGTTGAATATCAGATTTCTGAACCATTGAATATCCTACTTTTATTTACATGTTTACAAATTACTTAATCAACACGTTCAGGCCATCCTTCGCAATCTTTGAAGGATCGTCTCAAGATTTGCGTTGTAGACCAGTTCTTCATCACATTGACTTCGAGGCACTTAGTCATACAGAAGATGAAAAGGAAGTAAAAAGAATACATAAGTCATTTCTACAGTTAGCTGCTACTTGTGTTATTAGAAGCTGTAGTAGTAAGAAAACGGCGAACACTCGACCGGCGCCCCCCCCCTCTGGAACGACAGAGGTTGTGGTCGGCCGCCGTGGTGCTTCGAGTCTGACTCCCCCCCCTCTGGAACGACAGAGTGTCGTGGTGGACTTGGGCGACCGCCAGGTTTTGACTTGAGGCTATAGTGTGTGATGCTTTTCGTGCAATCTGCTGAATGTTGGGTTGAAAATGGGCTGTTTCGAGTGGAAACAGTGCTCGGATGTGAAAACGGAGGCCAGATTCGGATTCAGCGTGAAATTCTGCATCGGTATGGTGAGTTTCAAGTCAATCGGAGAGAAAAAGTTCCGCTGACGTCCCCCCCCGGCACCGACCTTCCAACTTTGCTTCTAGTGGACGGATTTTGTCGTGCAATAGCTCGTTTGAAAGCTAAGAGTGAGACAAATTCACTGAAACAAACGGCTTGGTCATATCTGTCTTCGTTTAGATGTGAGACGCCATTTAAGATTTTGGGACATTGGCGAAAAACGACAGAGTTAGAATTTGGGACGTTTTGGGCTGTAGCTTCAAAACGAAGCATCGGATTGGAAAACGGAGGCCAGATTCGGATTCAGCGTGAAATTCTGCATCGGTATGGTGAGTTTCAAGTCAATCGGAGAGAAAAAGTTTCGCTGACGTCCCCCCCCGGCACCGACCTTCCAACTTTGCTTCTAGTGGACGGATTTTGTCGTGCAATAGCTCGTTTGAAAGCTAAGAGAGAGACAAATTCACTGAAAGAAACGGCTTGGTCATATCTGTCTTCGTTTAGATGTGAGACGCCATTTAAGATTTTGGGAGATTGGCGAAAAAACGACAGAGTTAGAATTTCCCAAGAAACAGCTCCAGCGGGCGAATGAAGTCTCGGATTGGTAAACGGAGGCCAGATTTGGAGTCAGCTTGATGTTATTGTCCAATGAGGATCATCATCCAATGAGAATCAAGCATTTCTATATAAAGAGCGAGCCTTCCACAGTGAGAATCATTCCATCGTTGAATCGCACGAGTGACGGACGCACATTTTCTCTCTCTCTATTCTATTATCCAACTAAAATGGTAAGTCGCTACTTCCATCCCTCTCCTCCCTTGAACGTAAACTTAATACAATCTTTTTCATTTTCAGGCATCTACTCCATCTGCTGCACTAGTAGGACAAAATGGCGGTCAAACGTTACAAGGTTCGCTACGATCAGATCATCTACAACTGAGGCCAGTGGAAGAAACAACCAAGGTACATAATCCTACACCGCTACAGCGTAAATTTAAACAAGTCTTGCGATATGACGATCATAGCGTAGTACTCCAAACGGGAATGCTCCCTTCCACGGATGTCAAGATAATGCGCAATCAGTATGGGGACTACATACTGATCCCCGTGAGTCCGTACATTCGCCACCAACTTGATATTATTGAGGAGTACGTGACATTAAATATGGACATTCCTACTCCTCTTGCTCAAGAGTGGAAGGCGAGAGATGACAAGGATGCTCCCTATAGAAAGATTTGGGATGGTAATCAAATTTGCCTACCGGTATCACATTGGTGTACTTACTACAAGAACGAGGGAGATCAATCAACACCCATCGGATGTGATGAGCTCGGAGAAGGTACTTGGGATATCCTTTTCAAAGTGAATGGGCTATATTATGGTCGGCACAAGGATAATAAAATAGCCTCTCTCTCCATGCATATGGAATCCATCCTATATATTCCAAAACCACCCAACGTGGACGACATAATTGATCAAATCCTTAACAGCAGTGGTACGAAGCGCAAGTCGGAGAAGAATGCTGCATCAAAACGCAAATCAAAGAAGGAGAATTACTAGTCCTTTCCTAACTCTACCCTATGACAATTCGCTTATGTGCTTTGAGTGTCGTAGACGTGGTCTTATTAGATACATTTTACTTCTTCGTTGCCATCATATCATTTGTGTATTTTGTCGTGAAAAGCATCGATGTAATTCTTCACTTTGTAATATGTTATAGAACGTTTCCTTAGATGTGTAATTTCCGTTTTAGGCTTCTATCATCATTTTTATGGATTGTGAGGGTGAACCTGTACAGGAGCTCAGTGCTAATGCTATGAACAATTGGACATATCAGATTGTTAGTGTCTATCATCAACATGCCAACTGCGATCCCAATGTTGATCAATGGGCGAGAAAACACATTCATGGACTTAATCTGAAATATTTGCAAGACTATGGCTTTTCTTGTGAGAGTGCTCTTCTTATTGACTTTAAACGATGGTTAGCTGCTTTCAATGTTATACGCATCTTTTGTAATAATCCTGGTAAGGAGAGGAAAGTATTTCCCAATCTAATCATTGATGATATTTTGCTCCCGCCTTGGGATAGTAGAGTGAATCAACATTATCATGAAGTCACGAAACGTTTTAAGGATTTGTGTGTTCCTATTTTGTCTGTTCGTTGTAGTAGCTACGTTCATAACCAATGCTTCTTTCCTCCTTACCTCAACACTGCCAAAGTCCTGTATGGTTATCATTGCTCGCTGTATGATAGTTACCAGCTGCATCTATTTTATCTCTTTCAAACCATTGATTTATGATGCATGCTTGTTACACTTATTCAATAAATGTTATTATGAGAAGAGTTGTTGTTTTCATGCAATGGATGGGTTAGATAAAGGGCGATCATGTCTTTCTCAAACGACTGCGGAACATTACATTTTCATAGGCAAAGTTTAAAAGGAGCTGTTCAAGATTATGTGATAAATTTTCATAAAGATGAGACCGACATCGAAGCAGTGGTCGATGATGCTAGCACTCCATTTCTAGAGTTAATGAATACATTCTCTGATAGCATTATCATGGCGCGATTAGTTGCGAAAATTAAGTTTAGTCATTTTGGAAAGGAAGAGGTGGAAAGTCGCTCTTTCCATTTTGCTTCTTATTCAATGGAAGTGGTAGATCACCCCGAAGAATTTCTTAAAAGACATATGATAAAAATTGCTGAACGTCTTAACGCATTTAACCATCATGGTAGCAGTCTAGTGATTGAAGCGATTTCAGATATTCACATTCAACTTTCCATAAAGAAAAATTGAAAATGCAGTGGTACTTGATTGTAGCACAACTGGTTTTCGAGCTATGTCTGCTCACTCTCGAAGTATATTCCTTCTGTACATGCGTCTATTATTTAGAAAAGGCTAGCAAATTCATATCTTCAAAAAGACTTGCTATAGACATCAGTAACGGTGAAACTATGTGTTGTGATGTATGTAAGCGAAAGGATGGAAATGAAAAGCGCATCTTCAAGAGATGTAAGCATGCTTTTTGTCAACGCTGTTTCATGCGTAATTGCATTCAACTTTGCAAATGTAGCCACTGTGATATTGCTCATTTCGAGTGCCACTTATGTCGCAATAGTTAGTACCTATGCAAATGTGGTAAAGATAGGTTTTAGCAAAGACTAACACGGAAAATGGCGAAACGTAAAATGACGAAACGTAAAAGTCAAAAGTTTTCTTCAGCCATTCAAGCTCTCCGACGAATGAAAGCAAATCAGCGATACAATGCTATACGACATGCTAACGATAAATTCATTTGTGAAATTATTTCTCATGTCAGAAAGTTGAGGACGAAGAAATTAGCACCAAAACAACGAAAGTTACTTAAGCGATATGCTACGAAATTGCGTTTCATCTCCAATCCTAAAGTCACCCTTCAAAGAAAGAAGAAAACTCTAACACAAAAGGGCGGTTTCCTTTCAGCAATACTTCCGATGCTAGCTCCTGTCGTGGGTAACCTATTGGGTAATATCTTTGGCTCTAAGCGTTAATTATGCAAATGTTGAATCTCAAAGTATTAAAATGGATTTCAGACTTCAATGCGATAAAGTTCTGACTGTATCAGGCCCATCTCATGCAGGTAAAACTGTTTTCACGCTGAATTTATTGGATAAAAGAAGGGAGTTGTTTAAGGAACCTATCAATCGAGTGATTTGGTGTTATGGTATTTATCAACCGTCGCTGTTTCAGGAATTGCAAAGTCGCAACTTTATTCGAAATGAAGGAATTATTGCAGTGGATGAACTTCATCTAATGATGTTGTTGTATTGGATGATCTATTAAAAGAAAGTAAGAATTCAAAAGATTTTACAGATATGTTCACTCGCGCAGCACATCATAAAAGGTGCTTTATCATCTATATCACACGAAATTTGTTTCCTGATGGAAAAGAAGCTCGTACACGAAACCTGAATACACACTATTATGCTATTTTCAAGAATCCGCGAGATAAAAGTCAATTTGAAATTTTAGCGCGACAAGTTGCACCCAGAGGATCAAAAGCCTTAATTAAAATTTTTCAAGCAGCTACTGAAAAACCATACGGTTACTTATTCATTGACTTTACGCAAGAGTGTCCGGAAGCATTTAGATTTCGAAGTGATATTTTGAAAACTCCCATGATTATCTACAAACTATGAGTTCTTATTCTCGCATGATTGTTATTCCTCAGGATGAATATGTACAATTGACTGCCATGCAGCAAGTAAAGCAACCTCTTGCAAATCAAATGTATAGGAAAGAAATAGATTATCAGCAAAATGTTCACATCAAAGATCCACATCGTGCTGTATTATTACGATCGGAAACTGTTGAGAAATTGAAAAACTTGAAGAATAAGATGCGTGACTCTGTATCGACTGCTACACCTTTAGCATCTCGCGCACATGCCATATCTCTTTTCAATAGTATTGAACCCCATCTAAATGTAAATGATAGAGGAGAAATCATTACAGATGAAAATAAAGTGATTGATGCTTCACGTTATGAAGACTTGATTCAGTATGCGACACGTAGAAAGCGCCGTCAGGGCTATGTTCCACCTGGTTGGTCATACTTTCTTAAACTATTGAAAAGCATAATGTGCCAAAATTTGCTTTGAATAATGAGACATTGAAAGAACTTGATTCAACAGTGGCTACTGCTCCAATGCTTCAGACGATGAAAATGCCAACAAATTGGTTTAAGACGTCACCTGCTACATCCCCTCCCACACTCACTAAGCAAACAAGAGGAAGAACTCGACGTAGATCTACATCACCACTAAAACTAGTAAAAGGAAAACGTAAAACAGCTCCTCCAGGAAATACATGTTCTCAGACTATTAATATGAAGCAGATGTGTTGCTTGCCATGTAATGAGCCGCCAGAGGTGAATGTCGTTGTCACTTGCACTTGCTGCGCCAGCTCTCATAATGAAACCCCTAAGCAATGTGAACACGATCGCAAAACCGCTAAAGCTAAATGCTGCAGTTGTTGTAAATGTAGAAAGGCAAGAAAACAAAAAGATGAGGAGGAGGAAAAAGAGTCAGTTGTCATCGACTGAACGTTTGAAGTCAATCTATTATGATGTAAAACATCCGGCAGGATTTGCATCTATCAAGAAATTATCAAAAGCGAGTGGTCTTCCACAATCACAAGTGAAACGATGGTTAAAGGGTCAGGCTACCTATACACTCCACAAACAAGCGAAAAAGAAGTACCGCACCCGCCATTATATTGTTCATGACATCAATGAACAGTGGCAAGCAGATTTGTGTGATGTCGCCTCCATTTCAAAACATAACTAGGGCAATAATTTTATTTTAACCGTCATTGATATTTTCTCGCGTTATGCGTGGGCTCAACCTTTAAAAACTAAAGAAGGGAAAGGAGTAGCAAAAGCATTCCAAACAATTTTTCGAGAAGGTCGGATTCCAAAAAGAATTCAGAGTGATCAAGGAAAAGAGTTTGAAAATCAGCATGTGACAAGATTATTTGAGAGGCATGACATTGAGTTGTTTAGTGTAAAGAGTGCTTATAAAGCTGCACTCGTTGAACGTTTTAATCGCACATTAAAAAATCGCTTGTGGCGACATTTTACTGCCAACTTGACACAAAATTGGACAAAGGTTCTACAAGATACACTCCATGCCTACAATCACTCTATCCATCGTTCTATTGGACTCAGACCAGTAGATGTAAATGCTGACAATGTAGATAAAGTGCGCGAATCATTCCAACGTAAACGCACTCATGTGAAAAGTGATATGAAAATTGGTGATCAAGGTCGTATCTCAAAAGTGAAAAGTGTTTTTGCTAAAGGGTACCTTCCGAATTGGACAGAGGAGGTATTTACAGTATCAAGGATTAATCAAAAAGACTCTCCGACCACCTACAAGTTGAAAGATTACGATAATGAAGAAATTGAGGGTAGCTTTTACCGCGATGAGATTGAGGTAGTCACTGAAAATGAAACATATTTGGTAGAGAAAATCATTCGATGTAAAAAACGGCAAATTGAAGAATGGTGTCTTGTTAAATGGACTGGTTATCCTTCAAGTATGAACTCTTGGATGCGTCGTGCCGACATCTTTCATCTAAGTGATCGACAGTGATTCATGCAAAGTTGTAACTAACAATGTTTAGGATTTGAGCTATGAATCGAACTGCCTCATTTTATTCACGACCCTCCTATGTAAGTGGTGGAGGACAAATTTACATCGGCGCTCGCCGCCAACGTGGAGGTAGCATACTTGGTGCACTGAAATCTGTTGTAGCATCTCTCATATCCAATGTAGGTAGATCTTTAAAATGAAATGTTTTAAGTAATGCCGTTGGCTTTGCTGGTGATGTTGCTAGTGATCTTTCCAGAGGTAGAAGTTATAAGAGCAGTTTGTTGAATCGTGGGAAGGAACGCGGTTTAAAAACATTGAAGCAGACCTTTGCTGGTGTTACTCAAGGAAAGAAATCACCTAAACGAATGAATAAGGGAAGGAAGAAACATCGCGGAGCTGGTAAGGTGCGATCTTCAGTCAAAAGGCATTCACGCAAACGTCGCAGAGGCTCTAATCATTCATCAGGCGCTAAACGACGACGCTGCTATAACTTCTAATCATGGAGTGTAAAACTTCCGGTTTTTGTTTGTTTGATCAACAAGCCATACAGACAGATATTCTTAGTTCAAGTATTGTAGATTATCATCCTCGAACAGCTGAGAATGCTGGCCCCATTGAATTTGTTATTCCTGGTGGTAGTGATGACTACATAGATTTGAGTTATGCGATGGTTGATTTGAGGTTTAGAATTCAGCAAGCAGATGGAACTGCTATTGACGATACACATAAAGTTGGACTGAACAATTTACCATTGACTACATCACTTCGCCATGTTTCTCTAACGATTGGAGAGCAGCAGGTGGAAGGTGGTCAAAGCGATTATCCCTATAAATCATATTTCAATCATGTATCACAGTTTCATCCAGCAGCACAAAAAAGTCATATGGAAGCCATGGGATGGTATAGAGATGAAGCAGGAAAATTTGATGTTGAAACAAACAGTGGCTTTGTAAAGCGATCTGCTATGATTAAAGATAGTAAAGTATGTCAGCTATATGGTCCACTGAATTTAGACTTCTCCAGACAGTCAAAGTTTTTACTCTGTAATACCAGCATGCGACTCAAGCTGACATTGAATAAGCCTGAATTTGCGCTGAATGCATTTGCTAAAGTTGACAATTTTAGAATTCATGTGGAAGATATTGCACTTTACATTCGTCGAGTAGTACCGAATCCAAGTGTCATTAGAGGACATGCTGAAGGTCTTAACCGCCAAAATGCCATTTACCCCGTTCAGCATACAAAGCTTCTCACCTTTACAATTCCGAAAGATCAAAAGAGTTTCATGAAAGATGGCCTCTTTCCATCGGAAGCACCGAAGCTCCTCATGGTGGCAATGGTTGAAAATGATGCATTTAATGGTAATATAAAGAAGAATCCTTTCAATTTTAAACACAATCAGTCAAGTGAAATTGCCTTACGTGTACATGGTGTGAGTCATCCTGGTCCACCCTACAAACCAGATTCTGCTGCGGATCAATTTATGCGCAGTTATGTTGATTTTATGGATGTCTTTGGCTTTTACAATACGGATGACACCAACGGACTCACTATGAAAGAGTTTAAGAGTGGATATACTATTTATGCATTTGATTTGACTGCTGACAGCGATATTAGTGCACCCTATCGTCAAGCGAACGTGCCTCATAATATTCGTTTGGATTTGACGTTCAAAAGAACACTACCTGAGACGATCAATGTATTAATTTATGCAGTCTTCGATTCAAATATTGAAATTACAAAGTATCTTGACGTGATTCTTCAGTATAATCGTTAATAAGTTGGTTGACTGCTGACGATATTAAGACTAAAGTGCAGCGTAATGCAGACGAAGCGACGTTGAAAGCTTTCGATAATGTCTATTCACTCGATACTTACCACCTGCAGTAAATCACTATCCCATCTTTATTGTGCTAAACACTCATTCGCAGAATTTAGGCGGTGAGCATTGGAAAGCGATCTTTATTGGAGAAGACCGACGTGGTGAACTATTTGACTCTCTTGCTCAACCTCCAAATATACCAACACAGCAGTGGTTGAGAAAACATACGCGTCAATATCAGCGAAATGAACGCATACTACAACATCCACTTTCATCAACGTGTGGTGCTTTTGTACTGTACTTCATCTTAAAACGTTTACATGTATCTCGATTTGTATCTGTTATTCAAAACTTTTCATGTAATCCATCCTCTAATGAAAAAATGATTTGTAAGTTCTATCATGATTTGAAATAAAAACATCATGTTGGAAAAATTGTTTTTTATTTTACAATCCGCTGGGTACGTACATACTCGATGAGATAGTCTAGGATCACATTTGCTTGTACATGAGATTTTAGTCCAGTAATGATCACTTTACTATTATGAAAGATTGCCACATGTACAGGTAACCAACAACTAATGAGAGCTGCAGGAAAAAGTTCGGGTTCATAACACAAATTGTAACTGCTGGTACGAATCTTCAAAAATGATACACTTTCACTGAATTGAGTAGAGATCACCATATTGTCCACAGTCAGATTCGACATCACACACCTCTCCCTCTTCCATATCCGACGTAGTAGTCTCTGTAGCTCTAAGCGCATTGACTGCGCCGATGAATGAGAAAGGGCGCCGAGAATCTGTACAGTCCCATTTGGGAAGAGTTGAAGATTCCGTGAATTGTTCAACTTTACCACTAACATTTGAGGTCGGCCCGGGTAATACTTGCTGTTTGGAAGGTGTTGGTGTAATGTTGTGAGATCGATTTTGGTGTAGAGTCTGAAGCGACGGAGAATGTTGACGATGGTGTAGCGATGGCGCTTCATGATGAAAGAATGAGTAAATTGAGCGATGTACCTTCCTTTTATACTTTTCCCAACTACCTTGATGAAATGTGAAGTTAGTATGAAGTTGGGAATGATAGAGTTGAATTCGCCGATTGTTGACGCGCAACCAGATGCGATTTCCAATACGTGAATGTCTTTTCATATATAAGTATTTCAAATCCTTCATGATATGATGTAGAGATGGAAAATGACGATAAGATAAAGCAAACTCTCTTCTCACATTTCCAGTTGAATCTTTGAAATAGACGTTTCGATCATGATCCGTTTCAATACGTTGTAGGGAATCTAATTTCCAACTCATGGTGCGTGGTAGTCATGTCTGATTAAGATTTGCATAGTAGGGCGATGAACTCACGACGAATAAATGTCATGATGGAACGATGTATGAATCTTCTATACTTCTCCCAACTGTATTTGCGAAATGAGAAACAGTTTGCGGAATGAGAATGGCAGATTTGAATTTCATTTCTGTAATGTTGAAGCCAAACTTGATCACCCAAGGAGATGAATCTTAATGTTTCAAAATATTCCAAATCCCTCATGATATCATTGAGGTTGACAAATTATCGCCATGTTAATGTAATACCTCTTGATGTATGACCTTGAGAATTTTTGAAATGCACGTTTCCATCACGATCAACTCTGATATATTGTAGAGTGTCCAAAATCCAAGTCTTCATGATGTTATGCAAAGCCGCAGATCAGCAATATAAAAATGTCGTTTATCGTATTTTGCTTAGCAATGCGGCTACAAAGAGATTTGCTAGTAATCGAGCCGCACTCTTTTCTACTCCCATTGATCATACACAACAGCTAAATGGAAAGTGGGAAGTGGGTGTCACTCAACTTGTTCATAGCAACTGTGTCTATACTTTTGATCATGAGGTGATGACTATTAATATGAGACGGACAGCTGCTTACCAATGTGAAAACGGCTGCCGAGTATACATTCCACAGTGGCCAAAGAGAGATCTCTTATCATGTAAAAAGTTTATATATTATTTCCTGAATAAAGCGTGTAAACATATTGTCCAATTTACTCCGCACAATGATGATCATAATTATGTACATCATGTAGTTGAGAAAGATTGGATTGTTGGTCCAAGTTTAAGAAATGATTTAGGTTACATCGCTAGCGCCTTAACAAGCTATGATAATTTTAACGTTAATTACCACCCAAGTGGTCATAAACAGTTAATATATCGAGAGGAAGCTTATTATGTAGATCTTATTCCAAAAAATGAGAAGACGTTGGTGAAGAAGATTGTGATTAAGCCAAGAAAGACAAACATGACTCCTGAAACATTATTGAAGAAATTTAATTATCTCCTTCGAGTTGATGGTAAACAAGTGGCAACATTGACTTATATCGAATCATCTAATCATATTGCAATAAGTAAATTAAATGATGATGATCTAGTATTAGTTTGTTCAAAAGATTTTCATCAGTTCTTACGACATCGTTCTGCAGCTGTTCATGGAAAATTTGATATGCAACATTTACCATGTGAAATACCAAATCAATTTGATACAGAATGGACCGTATCTTTATACAGAAAGTGTGTAGAGCCTTTAGGTGGTATCTTACATGAAACAAGAGTGTTGATGCCTCGCATTATTACTTCGGTTAAATTGGTTGTAGATTATTTAAATGAAGTGATTAATGAGCAACATATTTCATTTTCTGAAAAAGAAGGTACTTTGTCTCTCACTATAAGTGGAAAAGGTGTTGAACTAATTATGGATAAAACTGTAATGGACATTTTGGGTTTTGATCAAAATATCTTTAAAAGTGGTACTGTAACCAAAGCTAGCGCAGACATGTCGCTATCGCGTCGTATTAACTATTTTCAGATATATTCCAATATTGGTGAAGATGTACGTGTGGGAGATGTTGAAGCTCCATTGCTAGCAATGATACCACACCAGCCTAAAAGCTGCAGTATTTTATCTGAGCATACTTTCAAGAAAGTGCATTATACAAAGCTGAAATCAAACTACATCCCACAAATTGATATTGCCATTTATGACGATGCTGGTGCGTTGATTCCTTTTCATAAAGATGCTGTGACAAGTATCACACTCCATTTCCGAATGAAGAGTTAATGCAAAAGTATGCTAATATATTTTTCCAATGTGAATAATATGGAAAGTGAAAATAAGGACTCGTTTCTAATCTACTTGCCCAGTAATGCTTCTATGAATAAATTTCCCAAAAATAAACCATCAGACTATCGAGTAGAATTAAATCGCCCACTACATTTAGAAGTGAATGGGAGGTTGGCGTTTGCAGTATTTGCTATGATAGCAATATTCAGAATGTGAATGATTTGGAAGAAATGATATTGACTCCTCGCACCCATGATGGAATAACGATGAATAATGCATTCTAGTTCCCATACAATTTAACGTCAAATGGAAAGTGGAACTATGAATGGATTCAGATAAAATCAGATTATTATGGTCCATTTGGGAATGAGAAAATTATTAAGGCATTCAACAGTGGTAATACTTCCATCATGAAGAATAAGGATCAGAAAGTTTATGAGTTTACTATCTATCATTGGAGTGGGAGACAGTTCCTTCGCTTTCATTCTTTTACTAAAGGTCTTACACTGAGGTTGGATAATGAATTCTATCCACATCTCGGTTTTGGCCATGGACTACATCTAACGTCAATTGCTACTGCAAATGTTAAAAAAGTTTATTCAAATCGAATCAACAAATTTCATTATAAATTTAAAATATTTGATGAAGATGTTGTAGAATGCGAAGAACGCATCATTTTGAAAAAGCGTGGTGTTCAACCTTTATCACTTATTGAGTTAGTAAAACGATGGAATGAGACTGTGGGTAAGAAGTATGGAGAGAAAATTATGGCGGACAAAAATAAGTTGGTTATTCAGAAATATAATGACAAACTTACAGTTTATTTATCTCCAACCTTGCGTCATTTTGTAAGACATCCAACCCCTATTATTGGAAGCGGTCTGGTGTATGCTTCTCATGAATATCACACTAAAGCTGATTCAGTTAATGATGAATGGTGGGTGGACATCTATGGTGATCGCATCAAGAAAATTTACCAGTCTTATGAAGAATCTAAAGTTGCTATCAATATAATGCCGCGTCTATATCATACAGTTGAAAGCTTCATTCATGTAGTAAATCCTTATATAGAACAGAAGTTGAAGCATGTGATGAAAAGTAAATATGATGTAAAGACACACCACATTTCGTTTTCATTTGAAAATCAACGCGTTGTTCTGAAACTGGGTGATGACAATCAATGTCAATTGAGTAGAAATTTGAAAAAACTCTTTGGTTTTTCAATGCTACAAACTGTGTTTACTGCTGCGCATACGATTGGTATAGAAACACCAATGACACTTGATAAACATGAACAGCACCTTTACATTGAAAGGGATTTGATTCTACCTATTTCTGTTGGTGAGAAAAAAGAATACATTTTACGTGATTTCATTCATGATAAAGACGCTTCATATGGAATAGTCGAGAAGATGTTTGAATCTATTTTCTATCATCCCGTCGTCAAACAAACTATACCCTCTATTGCTATCAAAATTACCAATGGTTTATAAGAGTGCATCCATGTGAAAGATACTAAATCCCTCGTAACTTTAGTGTTTCGGAAAACAAAGTGAAGTAATTGTGATATGTTTATTGAAATAAAAATGTGTATGAAAAAGTCTTTTCACAGATATAGGGGGAATGGGCTGACTGTAGGCATATATTCACAAGGAAGGAACGATCTCATGCGATACATAAAACAGCAATGTTTATCTACAGAAATCAACATGAAAATACTAAGTTAAGGATGATTATGCTAAGACGTCTCCTGAATGTGGTAGTGTGAGTTTAATTCTTTTGGGTGGTGGTATGTTTGTGTCAGGATGTCCATGTGGAAGAGATGTGTTAGGTCCTATCCAACACCTCTTATCCTCCCATGCTGAAAGCGCCCGTTTTCTAAAAGTATGAGTTTTGATCTCATGCGACTTAGATTTTAAGATTGTCATATTGACAAACGTTATATTTTTATTTCTATAGGCTCCCTGAATTTTTATGTTTCATGTTAGAGACCAATGATCTTGATATGCCTTTAGCGCGCTTAATACTATTGTCGCTATCCCTTAATTTCATACTGTACATTTTTGGGCGGAGGAGAATCATTTCATTTATTTCCTTCCCTGCTGTCTCATCCTTAAAGCAGCCAAGTTTTGCCTTACTTTTGATGGAGTAGAGTGGGTGATCAGTAGGATAATTTGATGTATCAAAATATCTTTCTAAAGATTTTCCTACTTCATTGAAATTTAAATCTTTTTGAGTGGTAATACCTAAGAAGAAACTATCTGTATCACCACCAAACAAACGAACCTCTTTTACGAGAGGACATGGTTTTAGTATTTTATAAAAGAATTGGTACATTTCAAGCTTAGAGTAATCTAGTACAGCTTGGCCAATATAGATGGGCTTGCACAACTCAACTTCAGATTTTATCATTTTAACACCTACAAGGTCCTCATCGATAATGTCTCTATCGATGAATAGAGGTGATGAGACCAATTTCTTAAATTTTGTAACATCATTCACTAGTTTATAGTTTACACGTTTTCTAACATCCTCCATCGTCTTACCAAATAGACTATTATTCTTATACTTATAAAAATCTTTTTCAAAATTATTTTGGGCTAGTGCACGTTTCTGGCTGTTGCTATCAATATATGGTTTGAGGAAGGCTTTCTGTCTAAATTTATTAATGCGGTGAACTCTTTTTAAAATCATGCCCATTTCTAAATAAAATTTTGAGATGCTAAGGTGGACTAGATAGTTTTCCTTATTATATTGGGTGAGTAAAAGTTTGCGGCAAGGCTTATAGTCGGGTTGACCGCATGATTCTAAATCTTTATGAAATTGTTTCATAAAGTCGGAAAACATATCTTTGGTCACTTCACCTGATTCGGGTGCGAGTGGAAAATCTACGGTTTTATGTTTAATATTATTTGGATAGATTAGATCTATCTCAAAATAATATCCCCAATCACCTTCATCTGGAATTGCTAGTATGTTAGAAGGGTTGGAGAGATGCTGAATTTCACTATCATCTAACCAGCTAAACTCAGAGTGAGGGAGTGGTTTGGATAGTGAACTACCATATAAATTATTTTGGTCATAATACTTAAGATGAGTCTGATCATCGCCCATTAATTTTGATTTTAACCTATGTTTATTTACAAATGTGAGACCACCGCGAATTCCTCGCTCAAATAAATTATACATCTCTGGATCTTGTAAGAGATGAATGGTCTCACCAGTCATTTTAAAAGCAGACTTAAATGACATAGCTGGCAGACTGACAAAGTGGACGGGATGTAACTTATCTTCTTCTAATGCCACTCGTCGAAATTCCTGAAATACATCAGCCAGCAAAAATACATCTAACTTAAGATAGGCAATCATATATTCGCCAAATGTCTGGCAGTCAAATTTTATCCATGCATCTTGTGCATGATCATAATCTTCGGTCTTACATTCTGCGCCGGTCAAATCATTTTCAAATTTATCTATGGGCGGTAGAGAAGTCTCGCCGAGTTTACTAATCGCATCAAAATATGCATATGGAAAGACTCCTTTCCGTGTGATGACTTCATCGGTTAGATTTGGATATTGTTTCTTAAGATTTTGTGTTAGTGGAAGAGACTTTAGATTTTGTACGAGAGAGGCCAGTGATGCTGTCATAAATTGGTAGGAATCTAAAAATTTTATATCAAAATAGACCGTCTTATTTTCTTTAGTTTTGTCGACAGGCACTTTTGCTGTCATGGCCATAAACTTCTCTCTCGTTTGTGCTATTACATCAAGCTTCCACTCTTTCATTTGACCTAAACCTCCTTTTATTATCATATGGCTATCGTAGCTCTTGAAATTATGGAAAATGACGGGTAATGTACGCCGTTTCATCCTAAGTGAAAAATTGCATTTTGAACATAGTGCGTTTCTAAATTTACCAGTGATGTGATCATGGTCGCGCACTTTCTTAATCTTATCATCATCAAATGTTTTCCCACATTTGAGGCAAACGTTGCAACTATCAAATTTTGCTTGATCATCTGCTGTCATATGCAATGATCTGCGATAGAGTTCACCATCATACTTTTGTTGAAATTTTACAGCCTGTTCGAGGAATTGTAGGAATTGGTAAATACAATCCTCACCTTGCCAGACGTGCATTTTATTTTTTCTATTTTGGAAATGGTCATGCCATACTTCATAGCAGGAAATGGCTGCTGGTCGATGGGTGTTATCATCGATATAGCATAGATGACACGAAGAGGACTTAGTTCATCACCATTCTCTCTATATGAAAACTCCTTATCTTTGGGCATGCGCTCCATTTGTAGTTTACCTCGCTTACACCATTCGTAATGAGTTTCAAATTTGTTTTTACTCCTAAAGTTCCGAATGCATCTGTCACAGTAATAAATCTCTGATGAGTTAGAATTTCTTAGGTGGTGATATAAGCGAGAAATTTTGGGAATACCGCAGTAGTGCCATTCCTCACTATCATCCTGTCTTACTAATAAAAGGTTGACAACGTGGTCATAACAACTCGAACGCGAGTTGTAGCGGACACCCTTCAATCCCTTTTCCCAAACATGGAGAACTATTTTGATGTTGTTCAATTTTTCAAATTTTTCTATATCTTTAATTTTCATATCTTCACTATTGCAGTCATCAAACTTTAATTCATTCTCCCACTGTCGATACTTACTCTTACGGTATCGGCTATTGTGTACATCATTATAGTGGAGAATGGAGAGGACGGCATCCTTAAAACATTGCGATTCGCAATCTATAAAAATTACTGCTGCTATATTTCTTGAATTTTTCGGAAGTTTAAAGGAGCCTCGTCCAGAGTAGTTCTCTAATAAAGTGATTTTAATCATGGCGGTCTCAATACCATCAAAAACGAGTCCACTGTCACGCTCGTTAAATTTATCTATGTTTAATTTTAACCCTTGGATATGAAAATTTATCCAAGACTCGCAGTCTACAACTTCGGTTGCAGGAGAGGAGGGTATGTGAAACTCCAACCTCTCTACTATTTGACCAGTATGGTGGTCGATTTTTACATATTTTATTTTGAGATAGATGAGCGCCTTCATTCTAAAATTGACTAAATTGTTGAAGAGCGCACCAATCAAAGATGAATTTTGATGAAACCATTCTTCAAAGTCAGTAATGGTTTCTGAGGATTCCATCTGGTAGTTCCTCACTAAATTATTTATCGACACTTCAGAGAGTCGGATAGAGGAGGTGCTGTTAGTATAACTATCGTCACTGTGTGTATGTCGAAGTCTATGTGAAGATAGTTCAAAATGTGACTCAAAAGACTGAATGCATAAATCGCAAGAAAAGGAGACATCGTTAACAGAATCATCCCCACCTTCGGAGATTGATGCTGACTTAGGTCTACAAACACCTCGCTTGATGTGTCGGACGAGATCACGCTTCCTCGTGAAGATGTGCCCACAGTCAGCACATTCCCGATCGTTGCATTCCCGCGACAATGTTGACATGGACTTGCTCGAGATGGGACTGGTATCACCTGAAAGAGAAATCATTCTATCATCTCTGTTCAAGTCTCAGTGTATTGTTACAACCTACCTTGACTCAACAACTCTAAACTTTCCTCGATAAGGGAGGGCGTTGGTGATGAAGTTGATGCCTGAAATTGAGGAAGATGCTATTAGCCACACGTTTGAGGGAGATGAGTGAAGAAATTTTCAACTTACCATTTCAACGAAATTATGTTGAAGGTTGATTCTTCAACAAGATAGAGACTTCACTCAAATTTGGAATTCACGAGAGAGCAGTTCACTTGTACGCCTCAAATATAGAATTCGCCAGAGAACACTTTACTTACACGTCTCAAAGACAGAGTAAAATGACACGAATGTTACTGTACATATATACTTTCATATTCATCATTCATTGGCTGTTGATTTTGACTAGTTGCTTGTTTATACTTAAGAATTAGGAAACATTTCAAAGTTATTATTCACAGTCAACATGACAAGCCCTCCGACATCACCGAACACAAAATTCTCTTCTCCATGCTCAACACCAAAGGCGCTCGTTGCACCAAACGCTCCAACGAAGGGGAAGGTAGAGAAGGTGTACCGACTCGACAATATCAGAAAGTTGTCATTAGCAGCGGATGACGAAGAGGAGAGTGTATGTGAGAAGGAGTGTCCCGACTTAACAGGCGTGAGGTGGAAGTATCTGCAGTACGATACTGATGATGTGATGGAGATCACCAGCACCAAATTCCTCCACCAATTATGGGAATGGTACACCCCTAACACCTAGCCACGAACTATAGCGGAGTGGGAGTACATCAACAAAGTGAGGCTCGCGGTAGAAGAACGATTGAAGCAAGTGAACTGTTTTTGTGATCTATGTGAAGCCAGACTCTGGGACGATATTGACGATGAAGACCTTTTGAAATACATGCCATAATAAATTTTTATTTCGTATTATCTTTGCTTTCATACTGACTTACTTGAATGGGGCTTCAGTGGATGATTTAACCATGTATACTTTTTCATTTGGAAATAGTAGCCCCCTTAGTTTAACTTGTAAATCTTATAACATTTCATATGGGTGATGATGGTAGCTGAAATAGTGTTAAATAAAATTCAGATAGCTTACATGATTCTGGGATAGCAATCGACTGCGATCCATGTGTAAAGAGCTTGTTAGACTACGGAAGAGAGAAGTGTGTTATGTTGCGTGTGGCGCGTGAGTGTCCTCCCATTTCATTCCATTCATCAATTCATCTCATTGATAGAGACAGGTAGAACTCATGGTTCTCATAACGTATGCAATGGAAAGTTTTAGGCAACCTTCGACAGTTGGCTAAATGTCGCCCTGGCGCAAATGCATACTACGTTGAGACAGAGGCAATCACTTGCAAACATAACGCAGAGAGGTTTAACAAGATTGACCATTGCCGAATGTCCCTTGCGGTATACATAGCTACGGGTTTCACCGCCGCCCTTTACAGGAACGCCCGTCGAAAGGAAGTATTACACCGAACTTCATTTGCAACGTTCAAGTTGACTGATAGCAGATTCAACTTAATGATAGTATTCGCCATTCTAAAGACTGCCCAGGGCAAACTGCGAGGAGGTTCTATCATGTCTTGCCCCATGGTGGCCCTTATGAGAGCCGGTGGTTCGTTCTCGGGGTCTTCATCAGCAATCTTACTCCATACCGATTCTGCTGAGAGAGAGTCGAAACCGTTCAACCTCAGCAGTGTCGACTTCCATGCTAGTTGGTATGTGAGTGGAGGGTGGAATGTAGCGCCATTCCATTGGATTGGCAACACTTGCTGTCATCGCATTGCCAATCTGAGCAAGATTGTTGTGGACTCTGTCTTGCTCCTCTATTCTAGCAAATTCATTAAATAAATTTCGCGGTCTTAACTGCGGTCCGCGAGGAGAGTTGACTGCAGCGTTTGGTGTCTCCATGATTGAAATGAAATGAAATGAGAGGTAGTGGTTTATATACCCCTCTAATGTGACGCAACGTTCAAGTTGACTGATAGCAGATTCAACTTAATGATAGTATTCGCCAGTCTAAAGACTGCCCAGGGCAAACCGCGTGGAGGTTCTATCATGTCTTGCCCCATGGGGCCCTTATGAGAGCCGTTGGTTCGTTCTCGTCGTATCTGAAAATAGAGGGAAAAATAGATGAAATTATATTCAAGTGATAGAGATGATATTAACTTACCATAAATCAATTCAACCGGTTCGTTGAACCTTCGATGGTGGTGGCTGAGGCAAGTATTTGGCCGGCAGTTTCCGCTTGCGGTGGCGCAATTCCTTGATGTCACCATCATGCTTTATTGAGAGATAAAGGCAGCGCATCTCCGCCATCGCCCCATCGTAGCACTCGAATGTGGTATCTAAGTCCTCACTCTCAAGGATGACGCTGTCGACGATTCTGCTCTTGATGATGGGAATGTGGAGCGTTGTTCGTCTCTCTTCTTTCTACTGGCTCTCAGTCAGGCTAGTCTTTAGTTGCTCGATTTTTAAATTTGACACCTCTTCCTGAGCGTTTAGTGATTTTATGTACGTCGCCTGCTCTTCAACTCGCTTTTCGCTGGCAAGCGCCCTTTCGCGGAAAGGTTCTAAGTTAATTACTTGGGTCTTGAGGTCCCGAATCTCGGCTACCTGACCCTTCAGATGGAAATTGTCATCCCTAAGGGCCGAACATTCGTTTTGTAACGAGTGAGCTCATCTTTTAATTTCGTGAGTGCATATTCCTGGCTCACTTTTGCGATCTGCTCATCCTTATTCCAGCTGTTCATCTGCTGCTTAATCCCCTTCTTTACTGGGGAAGGTGCGATCACTTTCTTATCGGGGAAGAGTGATTTGTCGGTTTTCCTATCTCTTCCGCGTTTTTAGTGATGACGACCTCCTCAGAATCGGAGTCATCTGAGCTGTCCAAATCGCTTAGTGGGCCCTTCTCTTCTGCTGTCGATGAGGTAGTGGCCGAAGCAGCAGGTTCCAAAATTGTTGCAATAGCCTCTTGTAGTGCTGCGTCTAGATCGACTGTTTCTTCGTTGAAGAAGGGCGCGATCACTTTGCCGATGTCTGATGTCGTATAATTGTTAGCCTTTTTGAGCGGACATTCGGCGTGGGCGATGTAAAATGCCTCATGCTCCTTGCCGTTTAAAAATTTCAGGCAATGTGTACAGCCGGAAATAACGGCTCTTTCCTCGTGAAAGTGAGGAGTATTCTTATACTTGTTAATGTGGCGTTTGAATTCGCCGCCTCTCTTTATTTCTCCGCAAGAGCACTTTTTAAATAAAAATTTTGAGTTGCCTCCCATTTTGTAACTTATGTATCTGTAAAGGAAGGATGAAATAGAAGTACTGACAGGCGACATTGGCAGTCATTCTTATAATCATACAGCTAAATTGTGAGATTGGTGGAAAGTGTCGAACCTTTGAATCCGTTACAGGCATTACTCAGAGGGGATCCTATCCGAACTCCAAGGCCTCGGCCCACAAATCCAACCTCCCGCGGACAGAGCGTGCGTCATATCACTGTGTTGGTATCCGGACCCCGATTTTGACATGAAAACCAGTGGATTGTTTACAAAGGTTGCAAATTCCAAGCCGAAGCTCGCCTCCCACAACTTTATAAATGTCTTAGTAGAATTCAGCAGGGTCGAAAACCCCAGAAAACCTCCAAAACTAGTGAATTTAAATTTTTCAACTTTTTAGCACTACTTATAAAATTTTATAAGTAGTCTATCACTTAGGGCAGGTCATTAGCGACCGAACCTTTGTTGAATCAAGTCAAACGGACTTGTAGAAGCAAAATTACAAGCCTTTAAAGTTTTGGAGTCTTTTATGGCCTGGAGACGAAGGCCATCTCCTGGCTAACCTCTAAGTCTGACGCCTTAGCTGATATCAGCAATGAAATTTTCTAAGTCGGTTTCTTACAGAAACCCGGAATTTGGAATGTCCGAAGCTATCATCGGAGCTCAGAGAGACGACTTACCGTTGACAATCTCTCGTATTAATGTCAAGTCTCTGTCGGTTCCCAGCTTATATAGTGTGTGGCGATCAGCTGATGACGTAATACCCATCATCCAAAAACTTAAAACGCTTCTATCGCCGATTCTAGAGGTCCGATTGCTTTCGAATTCACCATACAGATGCAGAATTTCACGCTGAATCCGAATCTGGCCTCCGTTTTCCTATCCGATGCTTCGTTTTGGCTCTACAGCCCACAGCCTTCGCAAAAATTCTAACTGTCGTTTTTTCGAAAAAATTTCGTGAAGAAAAATTTTTTCTCTCCGATTGACTTGAAACTCACCATGTTGATAGAGAATTTCATGCTGATTCCAAATCTGAAATCCGTTTTCCCATCCGATGCTTCGTTTTCACGCTAGAGCCCAAAACGTCTAAAATTCTAACTCTGTCGTTTTTCGCCAATCTCCCAAAATCTTAAATGGCGTCTCACATCTAAACGAAGACAGATAGGAACAAGCCGTTTGTTTCAGTGAATTTGTCTCACTCTTAGCTTTCAAACGAGCTATTGCACGAAAAAATCCATCCACTAGAAGCAAAGTTGGAAGGTCGGTGCCGGGGGGGGGGGGACGTCAGCGAAACGTTTTCTCTCCGATTGACTTGAAACTCACCATACCGATGCAGAATTTCACGCTGAATCCGAATCTGGCCTCCGTTTTCACATCCGATCACTGCTTCCACTCGAAACAGCCCATTTTCAACCCAACATTCAGCAGATTGCACGAAAAACATCACACACTATAGCCTCAAGTCAAAACCTGGCGGTCGCCCAAGTCCACCACGACACTCTGTCGTTCCAGAGGGGGGGCGCCGGTCGAGTGTTCGCCGTTTTCTTACTACTAGCTGTGCATGTAGATCTGATGTCTTTTAGTCTTTGAAAGTAATTATTTTATAAGTAGTCAGTTCACAAAGAATTAATATCATTCACCTGTCTAATTGTAAATCACTTTTCATTAAATCATTTTTGTTCAAAATCAAGCACCCCGTTGATTTTGAAATCCTGTGAGTTCATAACGTCAACAAACAAATAATCAGAGGTAGGATAATTCCTAAAGGTCATTTAGAAGTCAAACTTTTGACAAAAACTAATGAAACTCACCAAAACGTCTTACATCAAAGGTGAATCATTCCAGAGAAAAAAGTATAAAAGGACATTACTTGTTAAGAGGAGGTCATGGCATAAAAAATCAAGAGATATGCAAACTAGACACTTTTTGTTCTCAAATGTTTTTTAGAGTTTGCATGTGTATATTTTGATTGTAGGAATCTTGCCTGAACCGATGAAACATTCATTTTCTTTTTTATAGTTACATTGACATTCTGGTCAATTTTAGTGCTTCGGCAAAAAGATGAATGGACAATTTTTGTACTGAGCCGTATACTTCGAGCTCATCACTAAAATTAAGCCGTCACTTTTGCTGCGAATATCGAATGGGCTATTACGCACTTTTATTTCTCCTGATAATAGATTGATGTTCCTGCATTTGATTCATTATTTTGATAAGAGGAAATTAAACTTCCTGCATGCCAAACTGTGAGTTGAATTTAAGGGCATCAGCCCTTTCTTCTACACACAGCGAGCCCATGTGCAACAAGAGTCAAGCGAGTTCAGCAGCCTCTTTTCTGAGATTGAATTAAAAAACGATGCGGAAAAAAATTCGAAGAATCCAGGAAACGGAAGATGCCAAAGTTAAACAACTACCCTAGTGGAGAATCGTGTAGATAATTAGGCAACTTAAAGTCAAGAGCAAATGAAAATAAATTAATACTTATAACATAGAGTAACCTACCCCAGTGTAGAGCAAGAAACGAAATGCTTTTAAAGGCTAGCCGACCCAACTTTTGAAAGGAAATAAATTAAAACTCATAATCAATTTTATTATACAATCAAAGAGCTAAAATGAGATTTCGTCATGGACATGACAAGAAGCTAACTAAAGTTATAAATGGTGAAAATCAAGAAACCCAAGAAACCAAAATAAGATCACTATGCACGGAGTCATCATACATCATGCCCTTAGCTCTTGAAGTGAAGGCGGAAGCATCAGATGAAATCTAACGAACTCGCTAGAAGCCCCGTCACGAACTTGAACTCCATGTCTGCTCAGAATAGGTCAGCCAATCTGGAATTCCCACCCATAGGTATGCCCCGAATTTGTTTAAAGACAAGTCTCCCGAAGGTAACAAAAGTGTTATCTAGGATGAAATCTAGCAGTGAGGAATTGTGCTTTTATTCAAGAAGAAAGTTCCATAATAGCCAATGCAGATGAACCTCTTGGAACTGCTAAAAATTATCTCACATAAGCATCTCAAGGAGTCCTAAGCCTGGCTTAAATGTTACGTGGGGCATTATGCCCCCATAAGATCTTCTAAACCTCTAACTAATACGGCATAACATAATAAGGAATACCTATTTTCGGTAAATGCTCTATCCGATGGTGATATCAGCTTTTCATTCTAAGTTGATCTTGTTACTATAAAAATAGCATTTTAAAATTCAAAAAAATTTTAAAATTCATTTTTTTAAATTTCGCTATTTCATTTAATTAGGCGACAGTATTTCATGAAAACCACAATAGAACCGATTTAAAACATTCTCTGTCTGGTGATGTTGTCGATTCTGCATTTCAAGAGGTTCTTGTTACTATCAGTAGTATTTCAAAATTCAAACAATCTTTTTTTAAATTTCGTAATTGCATCTAAGTTAAAAAAATATTTGTAGGAATCATATCAAAGAGATTAATAGCTCTATGTATTAATTATTATATCACTGAATCTTTCAGAACAACATCGGTGAATGCTAGAGACATCTGTGTAATTCGCTCAGTTATTGAATTATGAATATCTATTTATAGGTAGTATACCGGTATATAGAACATGCATAACATTGGTCATCATAACGTGGTAAAAGTATCTGAGTATCAAATAACATAATTACCCGACCATGTTTCCAGAATTACATGCAGATTGTGCAGTTTTCTAGGAAAGCAATTGTGTGGTTTCTACGATGGCAATGACGTGAACATCATGGTGGCAAACGAATGATTTCAATGCATCGTTTGGATAACATCGGTTCGGGATTGCTTCAAAATGATCCGTAGAATTCAGATCATTGATAGTGTATAATTTTCAATTTAAGTCCGTCTAAAGATTGCTTCAGAAGCTGATATGAATAATGTTCATAATATACTCGTACTTCTTCTCGAGTATTCAGTGATGACTGTGCACTTTGATGTGTTGGTGATCTGAGTTCAACTGTGTGTGACACATGCAGCTTGTGCGAACTGTGTGTATATGTGTATGCGAATTGGGATGCCTTTGGCTTTCTCTTCATGGACACATGTTGTTCGATAGAGCGTGCAATTTCTCTTCTGGCGAGTCTAAAAAACGAAGAGAATAAATTATGACTTCCAATGAGTCGTAGGACGCTTCACCGTTGGCGCTGTCGCGTGAAATTTGACGTCACAATTATCTTCCCTTTTTCTTGCGACAAGAACGCTCGACGTTATGGCGTTGCAATATTGAAGTCACTATGGGCACTGCCTTACATGCGACGTCGCAAGGGTGACACGCACGGTAAAGCAGCAGACATTGATTGGAAACTGTCTTAAGAGTAGAAGTGCAGCTGCGTGAAACATTGACCAATTAGAGCGCGCTGTTGCAGAAGACGGTCGGTGCTACGTCGTACGACGAGCGACCCATTGGAAACCAGCCATAAGATCCACTGCCTAATGCTGTGTTGGTGCTGTAGTTGCCTTGCACAGTTACTAGTATTTCGTGGAACAGATCTGCTCAGTGTTGGAGTTAGAATACATGGCTTTAAAACATTAATTTAAAAACATAATTTTGTCTCTTTTGTATTTGTTGCTTTTTTCAAATAATGACACGTAGTATTAGGCTTGCTTGTACAATTAGATAAAAACATGTATTTGCCTCAAACAACCGTCATGCATGTCTTTTTTTAGTGATGTTCAGATGGATTTCATAGCAACTAATTGCACATACATGGCTGAAACACAGCTACCACATGCTGCTTTTTCAAATCAAGTATCTAATGTAATAGCAGTTTAATGTCTGCATTATCAAAGGAAAAAAGTGCAATGTCCGAAATCTGCGAAAACCTATTTTTAGAACAAGATTATTGTCTTGTGAGTTGTTATAGTGTGTAGCATACATGGTTGAAAAATCACGCTTATGCATGCATGGCTTGCTGGAACTACTAAGGAAAACAGTACATACATAGGCCTAGTACAAATATTCGAAAAAAATAATTATAATAAAATAATATAATATCAATTATTATATATAATATACAATAACCGAGTACCTCAGCTACTGAAGGTTGCTGAGCAGTGCCTACATTCTTAGGCGCTGCAGAGTCCTGGTAGGAATCCGAGATCCTGAGATGTTTACAACGACCATCATTGTGTGAGGTCCTGAGTAAAAAGATAAAGAATATAATATAGCATAAAACTCACGAATATGTCATGTTGTCGACATAGCGCAGTACTTTATTTCACACATGAAAACAGCTGTCGAAGTTCCTGATTAACGGAATGGGTTACACATTTGAACTAAAACGATGTAAAATGATGAAATAAAAAATTTATCATGCACCAATCCAAGTAAGTAAAATAACAAAAACATGTTTTTTAACAAACAACATTTTTGTTTCAAGATAAGGATTGGATTGGATTGTTTTAAGTCATGGATTTCAAACTCTGCTCACTATCTAATTACCTGTAAAAACTATTTTAAGACATTATGATATTTTAATGTTATAGCCGAAAACGTTGAAGTGGAATATTTATATCCCAGTCTACATTCTAGGTCGAAAGTCCAACATCAAGAACTTGTCTATTCAGAAGTTCATGTAATTACAATTAATGGAATATATTCATGCTCTCAAATAATTTCAATCAATTAATTGAATCGCCCAACATAATCGTAATTAGTCATTGATAAACACTGATATAGACCTAATTAATTGTTGTCAGATGAGTAATCAATATTTTACGTCAAGCGCTGACCTTGTTCATCAAAGTAGGGCTTGTTGGTATCCTATACAGCTGGAATAATTGTTATTTATGGAAAATTAAGTATGGACATAATTGCGTTAACATTGTGGATGCAATATTTGAGTATAATGCTGTGTGCATATGAATGAGTCAACACTTGCAATTTTGAGTAAAATGCGTTTTAATTTCGTATTTGGAGGATTTGGAGCAGGTTATTGCAGTTGGTTTTATTTGATACATCCATTACAAGCTTGGCTTTAGGCTCGGAGTGTGTTAATTGCAATCAATGCAATCTCAAGTGACGAGGCTGTGAATCTGAAAATTGATGCCGTTGAGACTTACATGGATGATGTAATTAGTCATGAAACATGGAATCCAAAACTTTAGGGAATTATTCTCAGCGCTGTGAGCTTCTATCTTTCAACACTCACAATGTAACGCGACGCATCATCAGTATCCTACGTTGCGTCAGTGGATAGCAAATTTTCCGAAGATGGATTTCCATTTGATTCGTATATAAAAGAAGTCTATTTATGAAAAGATTGGATAAAATAATGTTTGATAACAATTGCGTAATATCTCATTACATTGAAGCCTTTCTTGCCATCCTCTTTAATCATAACATGAATGACATTACTAAAAGGAATTTTCTCAATTAGTAGTGCAGTGATCGTATGCTTGAGTACTGTAGACAAAGCGCAATTCTATAGGGTGTTATTCAAAGAAGAAATAATCTTTAAAATCCACTTTGGTAAAAAACAAGCAGCAGTTGCAAACACTCTGTATAAAGGAAACATTACGTCTTATTACCAATTTCTTTAACTTTGTGAGCATGTTTCAATCTATCGAAAATGAAGTTTGATACTCCTACACTTTCAATACACACCGATTTTAAATGAAAGTTTTACTTTAAATAAAAGCTTTGATGAGATAATTTTTGACCTATCAGATATGTCCCAGTGAGCAGAAGCTATTGCAATAGATGTATTCAGCATATAGGGGCGATTATGTTTCTTCAAATTGTGAATAATATTCTCTGAACTTTGAAACGGGGAGCTAAACATACTGCTTTTCTTAAGTATTTTCCCAGATCATTTGTACCCCGAATGCATGATGGCCACAAATCTTCTCCTCTTTCATTTGGTTGCAAAAGTTGGCACTTCTGCTCAATGTTGTCTCAAAAACTTTGGTTTGAAATATTGCGAAAACGCTGATGTGGTGTTGAATAGGTTAATGAAACAGGGTCAGATGTACTTTTGCTTATCTATTAGCTCCAAATTGTTGCATGTGTCCAATAAATTGGCCTTGTGTCGATTCGAGAAAAATTGCCAATGACTATAATGACTGAATTTCCAAACATATCTGAAGTTCACTTTTCATCAGTTATTTTCTTGTATCAAGATCTCCTGCTTTCAGAATGATTGCTTTTCGCAAACTGGTGAACATCCATCGGCAAGTTCATAGACTTCACACAAATTGAAAGCCTAGCTTAAACTCAATAACCGCCTACAGTAATTTATTCCTAAACCACATGATTTATGATTCAGACAGGCTTTAATCATGCTCATTTTGATTTCTTAGTGCAATACGCTGATTACATCCACAGAAACACTTGTTTGGTTTCTTTAAAGAAAAACATGTCAGTAAATCATGTCAGTTTAGTAATCATGAAATCCTTTCTGTCTTCCTTATTTTCTGTCTCCTCTACTAAATATTTATAATTCTATGAACTATTTGATGATGAGAGGTAGCCGTGAAACACCTCTGTGGCTACTCACTCCGGACCACTCGCTGAACTGTTCACCCTGTCACTATCTTAACGTTCGTCATATCATTGATTGGTTGAAGTAACATACATAATTGCTTTATGAGATGCATTGGCTCACTTGTAGACTAATTATAAGTTTAGAGTGCAAGGGAATTAATGATATTAGAATTTTTAGTCGATTTTTGGAAATGCCAAACACAAATTCCATCGTAAAGAAGTTACCAATTTTCCAAAGTACTGAATGAAATTCAGTACATCAGTATCTGTAGGTCATTTATTGATATTGATGCTTCATCATCTTCTGTGAATTTAAGTTAATTAAGATAATTTTAATACTCTTCCGTTTAGTACTTAGATTCACACCAAAATAGGACTTAATGATTCAAATGTATATGCGATTTCAGTTTTGAGAAGTTCGAAGAGCCATGTTAATAGTTTCATGAACAAGCTTGAGTAAATTAATTTCATAAATGCATGATCCTTCGCGATGAACCAGGTGTGGTAACGCTGAATGAGGAATTTGGCATTCAGGAGAGCCACATCAATGCAATTGCATTGCCTACATCTTAGAAGGATGTTTTCCTACAAGGATGCCCATTTCCTCGAAAGTGGATAGTCTCACTGCAATCCTCAGCATTATATCACTAGATTCGGTTTCATTGTATGATAAAAATGAAGTGTGAACGGCTTACAGTCGTCGTTCTAAGCTGAAGCATAAATTCGTACATTGAAGCACGATCTTTAACACTTACATGAAGTGCCTGTAGTTGGACAATGATGACTCCAAGGAGCCTTTCCTTTGTTTCTGTATAATTCATGATTCCTGGACTTAAATTACATGTAAGCATATTGCAATCTATTGCAAGGAGACAGATAATATAGCAAATTTGTTTAATTAGCTCGGTCGGTTAATAAAATCACTTCACTTTTGGGTCGTCGTGATTGATAATATAAGACATATTTAAAATGCATCATTTAAACGGTATATTGTACAATCCTATGCCATACACTGTAAACTGTAGGGCACGAAATTTTGCTTGAATTAGGCACGAAATTTAGGCATCAATTCTAACCAACACAAGGCACGAATAGGCACGAAGTTCGTAGTGCCGATTTCGTGCCCGTTGAATTTTCCTTCGATTTCATTAGATAAACAAACATTTGGTTTGGTGCCTGTTAGTGCCTAGTGGCGCCTCGAGGCACTAGAAAGGCACTAACTAGGCGCTAACTGGCACGAAATTTCGGTTTCGTGCCTAAGTTTGTGTCCTACAGTTTACAGTGCACTATTCTATAAAATATGCTAATGGCCATGCAGCATTTTAATAACTTTCAGCAAAGAATCGTATCACTTCGCAAGCTAGATAGCCGCTAGCCTATATTGATTTCACATATCATGTAATCTGACTTGATGTCACTTGATTGATATGTCAATTTAGCCTACATAAATTTCTTCCATAATGACGGGATTGTAGTTTTAATACAACTAGTAATTCTTAGACTTTTGCAATATTTTTCCGATGATTCATGTTGTCTGTCAATAATATTGATCATTTAATACCTAATAGTCATAGCCCTTATTTGTCATCTAAATTTACAAGGGTAACGTGGGATATTCTCATAATGCTGTCTGTTAACACATTGGACCAATTGTTCCGTTTTGTTCCTGTAATACTCACATATCCCGACTGCGAACTTCATTGTTGCTATTTCGGGCATTCATTTGCATTTGCGACCTTCTCAAGATTGTATGCGAAAGCGGACGTCTTCGGCAATGTCGTTTGTATTCAGCTTCATTAATAGCAATTTTTTGTTGTTTATCTAGACAGATAATTCATAAAGAATAAATAATTCTAAAAATTTTGTCTAAATAATTCGAACTTCTATTAGACGGACTTTTTCAAATCCTTAAAAAGGACCATTTTACTCAATAGTATAATAAAAAGCACGTATTGATCCGCATTGTTATACGCTCGTACTAATGCTTTCATTTTGCAATTGAAATCAAACTTTACAAAACACAGCTGATCAAGCGAGAAAAATAACAACAGAGGCATAACGGCGAATGCAAATGGATATGGCATGATAGAGTTACGCAGCTGGTAAATCTATTGGTAATTTTGCAATGAAATGACAACAGTCACTTAAAGCAAACAAAGAATACATGTACAGTAGGGTGGTCCAAGCTCCCATAGGAAAAAATGAAGCATCCCCAATATTACTTCTCACCCTGGGAAGATGTTCCTTTTTATGAGGAAATTGAAAGTCTCCATTAGCACTCTTCCATCCGAGGTCATTTAGGGGTGCCTCAAGGTCATCAAAACGTCAAGCATAAAAAAATCATTTTTTTGGCATTTTGGCTCCTTTTCACGAATATCGAGTGAAATGTAGAACAAGACTCATGACTTGAGACAAAAGTCACGAATGGATGGAGCAGAGACTCAAAAGGTCTCTATTTGCACTTTTCGATCAGAGGTCACCCAGGGGTGCCTCAAGGTCATCAACAGGTCAAACATCAAGTCATTTTTTGTGCAAGTTTGCTATCTTCACGAATTTGTGGTAGGATATAGGGCAATATAGGTCCACTCATGACTTAAAAACGAGGAACGCTAGGATCTGAAGACGTGGCTGGCTTTTGTTTCAATAGTCGACCGCATATCCAATCGACTAGCAACCAATTGCAAAAAGAATCACATCAGAAGAACGGACACTCAGCAGAAGCGGGAAGAGCAATTCCGGCATGGTCTAGACAAGCTCTTCGACATCTCCCATCACCGGCTGCAAGAAATCGTCATTTCTCGTGAATTTCTCGAAGATCAAAGGAGTGTGAGGCTCTTGAAGATGGGTGAGGTAGACAAAGAGTATGCATCGAAGAGAAAGAGGAAAGCTGAGAGAGAAGAGGCAGAGCATGGGAGGAGAAGGAAAGAGATACAGCGGCGAGAGTCACAGAATGCTTTGGTGCAGCTGATGGACGACACTGATGAGGAGAGTGAGGGCAATGAACATATCATCACTGAAATAGATAACAGAGAAAATGAAGAGGATAGGTCAGAGACTGAGAGAGGAAGGGATTGGGTGACAGTAAAGCTGCCTAGGAAGATTCTGACAACAGAGGAAGTCTGTGTGAGTGCTGACCGCCACGGGCTTTCAAAGAGGCAGCTATTTGCCACGGTTGCATCAGTCATCAAGGCATCGACTGCCACGGTGGATGATTTCGTGTTATCGCCCTCCAGTGCAACAAGGTCAAGGAACGAGGTGAGAGAGAATGTGGCGAAGACAATGAAGGAAAAGTATTTTGGGGAAAAGAAAGAGAACTTGGTAGTGCACTGGGATGGATAGATTGTGGAAGATTTTGAGCTTCTTCGGGACCGGATTGGAGTGGTGGTGAGCGCGGAAGGAGGGGCGAAGCTGCTGGAGATTCCCACGGTGGACTCATCGAGCGGTGCAAACCAAGCAGCTGTCGTGCATCATGCGGTACAAGACTGGCAGCTGGAAAATGGTCTTGTTGCTCTCTCCTTTGACACAAATGCTAGCAACACTGGAAAACATGTAGGGACTTGCGTGATCTTGGAGCGGATGCTCAATAGGAAGCTCATGTGGCTGGCTTGCCGTCATCATGTCCTGGAGCTTCTGTTACGCCAGGTTGGAGCAACAGTGTTCGGAAAAACTACCGGACCCTCCAACAGAGATTTCAAAGACTTCAAAGACATCTGGCCCACTCTCAACAAAGCAAGCTGGTCAACTTTGGAGATATGTGAAGGTTGGATGGCTATTCGGCAAACGTCTGTTCTGGATCAGCTAAGGTCATTGTTGAGCAACTAACCAATGGCTACGTGAGGACTACAAGGAAGAGGCAGAAATCGCATATTCACTTCTTGGTGGCAGAGATCTGAAAATAAAATTCAGGAAGCCAGGTACCTTCCATCACGCTCGCTGGATGGTGAATATCCTTTACTACGGAAAATGCTTCTCTTCAGCAGGCAGCTTAATTACTCGACGGAATTCGTAGCAAAACTTCACCGCTTCATGCAGTTTGTGGCTATGCTCTACATAGTGGCCTGGCTCCGATCTCCGCTGACAATCGAGGCAGCGGCTGCAGATCTCGCGCTGCAGACAGATCTTATTAGATATTGTTATGTGGATCCAGATGTTGGAGGTGCGGCCAGAGATGCTTTTGGCAGGCATTTGTGGTACCTTACTCCTGAGCTAGCTGTTTTCGGGCTGTTCTCTGACTCCTTCAGCATTGGAGACAGGGAGGACGCTGCGGCCAAGATACTGCAGCATCCGCCCAACTTGTGGAAAGGGAAGCCTATTTTCCCGACGGTCATCACGATGGAGACCCGTTTAGCTGACTTCATGAGTGGCAGGAGCTGGACCCCATTCCAACTTCTGGGCTTCAGGGGAGACTGGCTGCGTAAGCCTGTGCTAGAGTGGTCTCAGCACCAAGAATTTCAGCGGATGGCTAAAGTTGTCAAAGGGCTTCAGCGCGTGAATGATCCTGCAGTGCGCTCTGTAAAGCTCATCGAGGACTTTGCGAGTAAGGTTAATAATGATTGAGTTTCACTGAGTCTTCTTCCATCCAAAATATGTTGGTTTATATATTGCAGGTCACTCAAGATGAGCAACAGCGCCAGCACCTCCTGCAAGTGGTGGAAGCGCAAAGGGAAGCCAAGCCAAACAAAGGCGGAGTACCAATGAATTAAGCATAGACTGAGAGTGAAGCGATAGAGTGCCTGTAACAAGAACTGTTGTTGCTTTTTGTTGAAATATAGCACAAAATTGCCATTTCATAAGCTTACTACTTATTTTCATAGAAAAGATTGGATGACCTTGAGGCACCTCTCAACGATGACCAATGCTTCTGAAAATTTTACTAGATTACTTTCTCACCAAGTGGCACATTTTAGTGAGGTGGGAACATAGAAAAGCGAGAAAAATATTTTTTGGTCCACCCTAATGTACAGTAACCTACTGTCTACACGGTGAGAATCTCCGAGCCGAAGGAGAGGAGATTTCTGTGTAACTCCGAGTAGACAGCTGGGTTACTGATATGTAACCCACGAGAAGATATGAAATATGCCTATGCCCAATCTGAGATCCAATACCATAGATCTATGTTGCGCCCTATAGATCCATTTCTTATAACAAACTTAGATATTTCAATGAAACACAAACTTAACAATATCTTAAATATCATAGTGATTTCAGCGGAGAAATACTTGATTTTGAATTGAGTGGAGAAATACAAATGGAAGTATATGATCATGGAAATCTAAGAATTCCACAAGATAGGTCAAATATAGTCTATTCTTTTATGAAATAGGGGAGGAAGAGCACGGTCTTCAACTATGCTGTGGTGGACTTTAATAATGAGCTGTTTAACTTTGACATTGAGGAAAAACGATAGAAAAAAGGCTACGATCAAATAAGAAAGGAATTGAAAGAATTCCAGACTCAATACTAAGACGATACTTTAAAGTTAGGTAAAGTCGCGCTTTACTTCAACTGATTCAAGCGAGGCATGAATAATGGAAAGTGACTCGTGACTACCAGAGGAAGGTATCAAGAGCACTGAATGAGGATTGCCTATCAAAAGATGGAGATGAACTATCTGTTTGACTGCTTCTTCATAGAGCTCAAGAAACAAAATGGGAATCTGTATCCACTTCCTACATGGAAATCTTTTATGTTTTCTATAACAATATTATCTCAAATGAAAGGACGATGACCGAAGGGTTCCATCTTGAATTGACGACCACATCAACAGCAAAAGTAAGTCTTCATCACATTTATTCTTGTCATTTCAATATCTAAATTCTAAACTACTGAATGGATTAAAATGAACACGAATTGCATTTGCTCTAATTTATTTACCTACTCATGCTAGAATTTTTTGACCTGCAAATAATTCATTTTTTGTAACATTTAGAATTTTATATCTACGCCTACATAACAAAACACATGCAAAGTCGCATGATAGCTGGAATGCATTTATGATTCAATGAAATCATTGGCTAACGAGCAATAGTGCTTAGTATATGAGTATCAAGTAACGAAAATGAAATCAGTCATGCAAATATATAAAGTATGCATGTATATTTTGTATGTGCTGCCCACAGCGAGAAAATTGCTTCTTTGTATTTATGTTTCTATAATAGTCCATAAGTATTTTTCATTCAACACCAAAAGCTTGAGCTATTAAGTATATGATGCAAGTCATTTAAGCAATATAAACTGGTAACGGAACGTATTCCATCTTTTATTTATTTGCTTATTATTTCATTCCAAAATACAAATGGTAGGATCAATGGCATCAGATTATGATAGCAAATACAATAATAGATTTCTTGACTTTACTTCACTGACTACAAAATACCATAAATTTCTTAACAATTCTGATTGTTCTAATTCTAATAATTCTGTTTTGATTCCAGCTTCCCTTCGAATGATGGATTAATTGTGGTTGCACCACACAGCTGCTATCAAATCCAAATTTTCAATGCCGTGGACATGCCACAACTAGCAACAATTCTAGGCAATGAGATCCAAGAGACGCGATGCAGATGACATAGTGCTGTGCCTTTTTTCCAATGTTATAAAACATTGCTACTTTGACATATCTATTGTCTTCTCGCCGCGGAAATATATAGTGAGAATTTTAAGCAGATATCAGGGTAATTCATCATCAGAGTGGGTTACATGCCAATTTCAAGAAAAAGGTCCCTCTTAGAAAATGTCATTCTACGACAAGGAAGAAAGGTAAATAACTAGTCCAATTCTTTACCACGCAACAATGACTCTGAACACTGAAAGAACATCGTATGAGTAGAAAGAATATTGGCTTGAAAATATTTCGCAACGGAAGATTGACTGTTTAGAATCTAAAACTAATCTAACTTGACATGTTAAGCGCAATGACATAAAGTACTAAATGTTCATGACGGTCGGTGTAAATATTTGTGAAACTAAAACTCACGCTCAATATTGGAAGTGACGATTTTGACAAAGCGGCTGCTGTTCTGACTGAGCACCGGTCGTCTTACCTGACATGAAGCCTGTAATAAAAATCATTCAAAGCATTATCAGAAAGTGCTCTAACTTGCATTTTACTCTTGGAAGGTGAGGCGTTAAGAACAAACATGGAATTTAATAAGTGATCATATATACAATGACAAATTTTGAAATTTAAATTATCACATTTGCTCATTAAACTCATTGTCTGATTAACAGAAAGGAATTTCAGTATCTAAGATTTCGCAGCTCGCCGGGGGGGGGGAGAGAAAAATCAGATTGCCCTCCGATTCTGATGCTCCGATGATTCAACCTCCTGAAACGTTTTGTACTATACATTCGATGCCTGTCCTTCATGTTGGTATTGCGTTTGACCAAATTCCTTAATGCTGACTAGGCTAAATGAAAGGCAATTCGAAAGCAGAATCTGCTCTGTGTTCCATTCCCTGCTACTCTCATATCTCCATTACCTACCGGCTTTACGGCGCATCGAAATCTTGGTCAGAGGTTGAGAAGCGATTCGGTCCCATGTTTAACCCTCTAAGTACCATGAGCAAATGTAATGCTAATTACCTCTAGGGTCGCTAGCGACCATAAATGTATTGCGAAGTAGGGATTCACGTCACACACAGATACACACACCTTGACATGTCGCTGAAGTTAGCACCAACTTCAACACCAACTTTTTGAATAGAGTTTGTACAGAATAGGAAACCACATGTTTAGGTACGACTGATGACGCAGAGTTTGTACAGCCAAAAAGTTTTCCAAAATTCGAACTCCTTCACCTTCAAAATTCAAATTTAAATTCGAAAACTTGGTGCAAGTATTGGTGCTACCTGGTTAGCGAGTTTGTACAGCATTCCGATGGAAAAATTTAGATACAAGAGCAAAAACCTGAGTTTGTACAGCAACTTCCAGCACTTTCCTTACACGAACAACAGGAAAAAACCGCCAAAAACCGATTTTTTCAAAAAATGATAAGATTTTCCAGAAAAGTTCTTGGTGCTACATGGAAAATGAGTTTGTACAGTGCTCTAACCGGTGGAAGAGTGTTCTACTAATCCAGTCTGAGTTTGAACGCACACTTCTCCGACACTCCAGCACTCCTACGACCGGTAAATACCGGTTATTGTACAGTAACTACAAGAATACTGACCATTTATGAACAAATCAATTGGTGCTACATGGAAAATGAGTTTGTACAGTGCTCTAACCGGTGGAAGAGTGTTCTACTAATCCAGTCTGAGTTTGAACACACACTTCTCCGACACTCCAGCACTCCTACGACCGGTAAATACCGGCTATTGTATAGTAACTACAAGAATACTGACCATTTATGAACAAATCAATTGGTGCTACATGGAAAATGAGTTTGTACAGTGCTCTAACCGGTGGAAGAGTGTTCTACTAATCCAGTCTGAGTTTGAACACACACTTCTCCGACACTCCAGCACTCCTACGACCGGTAAATACCGGTTATTGCACAGTAACTACAAGAATACTGACCATTTATGAACAAATCAATTGGTGCTACATGGAAAATGAGTTTGTACAGTGCTCTAACCGGTGGAAGAGTGTTCTACTAATCCAGTCTGAGTTTGAACACACACTTCTCCGACACTCCAGCACTCCTACGACCGGTAAATACCGGTTATTGTACAGTAACTACATCATCGATGCGATGGTTTTGTTTCAAAATTCAATTGTCGGTTGAATCACTATCTTCCACCAGTGAAACGAGTTGAAACAATATTGTGTTTCAAGAAATGTTATTGTCTATCAAAATATGAACTCTGCTGAGAATGGTGCACAAAACTCTGGAAAAAGCCCGAGTACGTCATAAAGGTCACGGGTGGAAAGCTTGATGTAGGCGGTACTCCAAAAATCAATAGCTGGACCAAATTCAAATGTTGACGTGGGAGAAGGACGACAGATGAATATCGAGTTCTCAATTTTTACATACTCTATTACAGTAGGAAGCACAGCATAGAAAGGTCAGATAGGATAAAAATGACTTGCGACATTTATGCAATGAAGACCGAATATCTTAGATACGATAATGATCGGACAGTCCGAAGCGCATATAGAAAAACAACTACAAGGTATAGAAAAGAGGAACATCGCTGAAAATGCCTGTACTAAGTTGTGTCAACCAATTGTAGTCAAAACAATTACAAATGCGCTTAAAAATCACCGCAAAAAACAGCAATCTTGATAATTAGTGTTGCTTGTAATTCATCACTAATATCTGGAAAACAATCGAAGGTATAATAAATGTAACAACTGGATATACTAGCTGATAGGACGAAACAATGGAAACCGTAGAATACAAAGGGAAAAGGTTTGTCTGCATATGTGAATTTAAGGTACCGCGGTTAGGTATAAGTAAAATCCGGAAAACAATCAAAGGTATTGTTAAGAAGACCGATTGCAGACATAATGTCGTATATTTCATTAACACAGCATTACGTTAAAATCGAGACCATCACTCACCACACAAAGGTCTGAACAGCAGTCCGCGATCATGTGCATAGCTGAAACACAGTGAATCTCAAGTGTCATGGAAATCTCACGTCACAGGTATAAAAGTAAGAATTGTACAGGCTTGCGTATAGCCTATACGATGAACCTTAAATGACCAAAAATGTGACCAAGCGATAAAGTTTTTAAGATACAAAAGGAAATGGTCGGGATAAGATCAATTACAACAAATTTCATGAATGCTCATGACAAGCGGAATAAAGTAGTGGTCAAAATATTTCAATTTCATGTTCACACTCAAAAAATGTTGAAGACTTATTTCTCAAACATGAGAGCAGGGGAGTCATAATCGTAGTTGTTGAACAGACGCTCTCTGTAATCAGTCACGCATGTTCAGATACACTACATGCTCACTAAGTTGATAATTTGAATAATTTCAAATGAAAGAATGTGATCACCAGATGTCTTAACGAGCGGTGTAGAAGGCAAACTACTGATTTTCAAGTTATGTCGTACAACCCGAAGTATAGCTCCTTCAAATGAAATATGCGTTACATTGCAATAACCGCAATGTAGGTTATAAACCTTGTATGTAGGTTCAACCCAACTGACAGAAATAGGAACTTGATTTTCTGAACCTTAACTGATGATGTTAATCACCGGATGCATCAAAAATTGTATCACAGTCAGGCAGGCTAGTTAGGCTCTCAGTTCAGTAGCCATAAAATGTTGACATATAAAACTTACAGGATATATTCATTGCTAATCTCATTTTTGTTGATTTGTTCATCGTCAAATATTTGAACAATTAGATCTTTTCATGTGCTAATACTAATTAAATGATGCTGTATAAATGAGCGTAAACCTAGCAAACTTACATATTACATGTACTTCATTTTCCTATGTGAAAGTTTGTAATTCTATGTGCCATTTAAACATAAACAGCCGCGAATAGATTAAGAAATACAAATACACGCAATTCGCTGCAAAAGATGGAATTTCCACCTTCAGTCATCCGCCAAATTTTTAAATCAACATGTGATAGTTAAGTGACCTTGATCGTTGATTGTAGATGAAAATATTGAACATGCAGTGTATAAAAATATTGCAGGATTATAATTACGATAGGCTGGCTTGGGGAAATGCAACATTAGGTAAATGCGATTAGGTTGTAGCCCAAACCAATAGCTCATAGCCAAGAAACCGTTCAGTTTGCATCCATATGTGCCTGCATATAGCCAATCTCTTAGATTGGCAGATAGCCAATCTCTAAGGCATTTTATTTCGCAAAAGTATTGCATACCACCCTGGCACTTGGTGAAAGATTTGGCAGTTTTTGAAAATTGGGCCTTATTTGCTTTATTCTGCAAAAAATTTTGTTTGCTGTCAAGAGAAGCAAGCTGGAATTAAATATGGGCGACCTTTTATATCACAGTAAGATGTCAAGTTCATCCAAACGAAATAGCGGATTCGATCGAATACCTCTTCATTATTTACGTAGCCCGATCGATTTTGGTAGTGAAAACCAGGTCCGGGGTAAATGCGACATGGCCCATCGAGATAGGTGCGACAACGTGCAAAATTTTGATTTTTGTCGCTTAAGTTTTTGATACACTCCTGCATGTGTCAATAAAATCATCACCAACATATTTTGAAATCATAGATGTCTCAAACGACAATAGGGTGCAATGCTCAAGATCCAAGCTTGTTTCGAGTTCATGGATTTCGATCGATTAATAACAGCTAGATGCCATTTCAAGTCAATCAAACGAAAGGATCTACGTCCAGAAAGAACGAGAAACCTTTACGATATTTAGGCCTAATTCTGATATTCTTTTCTCTAATGCGCTCGTATATTTCTAAAATAGGCTAATTCTGTTTTTGAACATATCAGTTGTAGCATTTCATGCATGTATCCTATTTAAAAATAGGCCTATTCAGCTTCAAAATACCCTTACATACTATAAACACTGCCCATTTTTATCTCACATAAACATAAACCTATACTAGGTGACATGCCACGCGTTATTCAGGCGCAATTACGGAACACCCCAAACATCCGTGGTTAAGGACATTCTATTCTTCTACCCGCGTATATATGCGCTGCACTAAGAGTCAGAAATCACTTGATCTGATACTGTTAAAACATGGGACATGTTTAAGAATACGCGCGGGCGAGCGTTTATAGTTTGCGCGTCGTCCACGGTTGTCTGCGCTGCCACTTGAACCACTAAGAGGAATCGCTAAGCATGTTCTGTCTTCCCTGAGCATGAAATTGAGGTCCTATCACATTGTTTAGCCTCTGATACAGGCAGACACATGAGACGCAAAGTCTATATAACAGGACTGCCAACTATACTTACTTATATAACTTATATTGCAGCAATATCCCGCATAGCCACGAATGTTTGGGGTCATGTGTAATTACGCGTGATTGAGCGTGGCATGTCACCTAGTGTATCGAAATAATGATCTACATCAATTCTGCAATCACAAATAAACCAAGATCCACTTCTATATGTGAAAATGTCTATTCTAGGTAGCGATAAGGTATCAGTTAGGATTTTCTTGTAAAGATCAGTTGCTCTATTACCAAGATAGGAGCGAAACACATCACCGTCATTTCATACTACATTCCCAACATATCATCGGTGTTTAATTCGCAAATCTATATGAAAACGTACTCAGATGCAAAAACACCCACACCATGTCGTATTTACCCCAATCATGAGGTAAAAGAGACTTTGAAGTCACTTACTTTGACATCGGACTTAGAGAAACTTATCATTCCATGATTTGTTCATAAATGGTCAGTATTCTTGTAGTTACTATACAATAGCCGGTATTTACCGGTCGTAGGAGTGCTGGAGTGTCGGAGAAGTGTGTGTTCAAACTCAGACTGGATTAGTAGAACACTCTTCCACCGGTTAGAGCACTGTACAAACTCATTTTCCATGTAGCACCAATTGATTTGTTCATAAATGGTCAGTATTCTTGTAGTTACTGTGCAATAACCGGTATTTACCGGTCGTAGGAGTGCTGGAGTGTCGGAGAAGTGTGCGTTCAAACTCAGACTGGATTAGTAGAACACTCTTCCACCGGTTAGAGCACTGTACAAACTCATTTTCCATGTAGCACCAATTGATTTGTTCATAAATGGTCAGTATTCTTGTAGTTACTGTACAATAGCCGGTATTTACCGGTCGTAGGAGTGCTGGAGTGTCGGAGAAGTGTGTGTTCAAACTCAGACTGGATTAGTAGAACACTCTTCCACCGGTTAGAGCACTGTACAAACTCATTTTCCATGTAGCACCAATTGATTTGTTCATAAATGGTCAGTATTCTTGTAGTTACTGTACAATAACCGGTATTTACCGGTCGTAGGAGTGCTGGAGTGTCGGAGAAGTGTGCGTTCAAACTCAGACTGGATTAGTAGAACACTCTTCCACCGGTTAGAGCACTGTACAAACTCATTTTCCATGTAGCACCAAGAACTTTTCTGGAAAATCTTATCATTTTTTGAAAAAATCGGTTTTTGGCGGTTTTTTCCTGTTGTTCGTGTAAGGAAAGTGCTGGAAGTTGCTGTACAAACTCAGGTTTTTGCTCTTGTATCTAAATTTTTCCATCGGAATGCTGTACAAACTCGCTAACCAGGTAGCACCAATACTTGCACCAAGTTTTCGAATTTAAATTTGAATTTTGAAGGTGAAGGAGTTCGAATTTTGGAAAACTTTTTGGCTGTACAAACTCTGCGTCATCAGTCGTACCTAAACATGTGGTTTCCTATTCTGTACAAACTCTATTCAAAAAGTTGGTGTTGAAGTTGGTGCTAACTTCAACGACATAACCTTGACAGAAATTCATCACAAACACTTTAATGCTATGTATTGACTGATTAGATCTTGGATGACTAATGCTGTTATGTTTTAAACGTCTGGACGATCAGAAATTAAGCTTTCAGGTCGCCAACACGGTAGGCCTAAAATTGACATGAAGGTCATTGCACAGCATATTTGGTTCGATAGTCATTAGCTCTTGTTTGTGCGCTTTTGTTCGAAATAGCAATTTAAAGTTTTGAATTTCCCGTTTTTGCGCTGTTTTTGCTATTTCAAATATCACATGAATTTGCTTGCAAATCCTTTATGAGTTTTCCGGTGGTTCTCAAATTGTAATGTGATGCCAAGAATAAAGAAAATACCTTTAATTGTAAAAGATACATTGCTATATTTAATTTGTGCATGGAATGCAATTGCACCTAATAATTGGCTTGATTGGCTATTTTCCATAGTTAGAGGGAAGCCAAAAGCCGTGATGTTACGATGTTGATGTCTGTTCTGGCGAATCTTTCGATCAGACTGCCGCCATCGTCAGGCGAATGAGACATTCATGTCACAAATACAGAACGCAGATCATTGAAGCGGTCAATGAAACGCAGCATGGACATAGGAGCAAGAAAATGAAATACGGAGTTCTATGTTACTATTGACATATGCATGTGAGAAAAGTAGTAAGCAAGGAGCGGAAAACAAGAAAAAGGTGCAAAAACTGGCTGAGTTTGCACTTAGTTCGGTAAGAGTAAGCAAGCCTGTTAGACCACCTAGCATCTGTGATACCTCTAATCCGGGAGGAGCTTGGAAGAGCGAAAGATGGAAAGCATGAGAGCGGTACAATGTGTCAACGTTATTTGATCTGCATTTGCCGAACATGCTGTCGACTTTTCGAACCAAAAAGACTCTAATACCAAGGAAATAATCAACAGAGATGCGAACTGGCGAAAGAGAGTAGTCGAGGAAGGAGACTAGGTGATCTAGGAAGTTTCTTCTTCTAAACGAATTAAGTTGAGCTCCGAAGTCAAGTCTATTACACTGCTGACTTTCTTGACATTTTCTTATTTTTACAGTTTTTACTTATTACTTTTCTTACATATCAATAGTAGCATGGAGCTCAATATTTCATGTTATTGTTCCTCTATCTATGCTGCATTTTATTGACTGTTTCACAGTATTCATGTTCTGTATATGTGACACGAATGTCTCATTCACCTGACGATAACCGGCTGTTCCGATCGAAAGACCTCGCCAGATTAGATATCTGTACATGACATTTGGTTTCTCTCCAATGAAAATCGTATGAAAATCTTCAATCATTGATTCTTGTAGTGATATTCAAATTCGACGCCTATAGGATAACTGATGATAATGAAAGTGTAGAGCAACACTTCTAGAATACTGTTGTTACAAATCGATGAGAACTCCATTGTATAAATCGGATGGGGTATTAAGTGATTGCAGAACACAACCCGTTCTCTACGTGCTTGCTATAAAGGAACGCCTTCCTGTCTAGTTCATTCTCTCAACAGCTGGTTCGGTGGCCTTCTAGCTAGAGGATGGGTCCTTTGGCTGCAACGTTGATGGTTCTATTCTGCCCACGACTGATGAGGCCCGGCAAACAGAAACATGTCTCGTGGTGGTTGCATCTGTTTCAATTTGACAAATTTATCACACCGAGTTTTGAAATGGTGGCAGTTTGCTAAGTACATCAAATAGTGCGAAATTTCTAAAGTGACAAGGCATAGGTCACGCAATCTATTTTTACATGTTTCTTTCACTGCAATAATGTGACAAGAACAGTCAGAACGCACAAACTATAACACACTATACGCATAGTTCATTTTTTTGGTGGAAACCGGCTGACACATCCTCCATTACCTTTCTGATATAGCGATAATATCTGGTCAGCAATCTATTCAACATTCGGACAAAATATAAACTTATTCAGATTTAACGGCATAAGATTTTGAAAAGGGATTCATGTCTGTGGAATTGATGAAATAAGATCTTAATTGAATTATCTCACAAAGACACACAATTCTCACGAATCTGTCACTGGCAATATTTCATCCAACATTGCATTCCAATCTAATGATCAATTTAAGCAATTCCTTTGATAATTTCAAAATTGAGGAACTTGTTCACTCTTTCGGTGAATTCGAATATTGCCAGTCACATTGTTATCATATTTGGATGAACGAATCCGCGAGAAAGAATTTAAGCAATATTTTTATCATCTTCGAACAAAATTGAACATTGAATGAAATACTTTTTTATCTTTTTCTGTTAACTAAAGCTACTTATTGCGACATCTTTGGTGCTAAATTAATAAGGATGATGCTCATGCTGCATTCTGATGTTGAATAACATCACGATTTTGTGGACAGTATCATAAAGCCACGACTGCGATGGATCAGAAATTCATTGTATTTGGGTCAAATAATCTAAGAAAAATGTTTTCTGTAGACACTCAATAAGCATTGACAACACTGAGACATTTTCCGTGTAATTATCGTGCTCTGCAATCTTGGTACGGGTGCAACTTCCATGCTCTTCCTTATATACATAGAGCACGTTGAAAATGTTATCATCAACCCGTAGGCATGCAGCTTAATGCATGACACACAGACCACTCCTATTAGAAAAAGCTTATGCTGAGTAAGGAAGGAGGTAAGGGTCCCATAACCGCATTTTCAAAAATCCTTTCATCTCATACTTATTTGAAATATACGAATACAGTTTGCCATAACACGTGGCAGCATATTTTCTAACTCCTTTCTTTCTTGAATTTAGAGGCACTTCCATTTCGAGTAAAGTCACGAAATTTTGACTGTCTTTGGGCGATGCCCTGAGGTTGTCATTTCAGACTTTACTTTTCAAAAATAATGTTTCTTGGAATTGGTGGCTCTAAATTAATGAAAATCTATTAAAAAAATTAATGGGCTGCCGTCGTTGCTAAACTGTGCTTTCCCTAAAAATGAGTTTAATATGAAAAGAAAGGAAATTTCCGTCTGTGTCATAACATGTATAAGCATAAAAGTCATTCTGGTGCGATGACTTACCGAAGACCGCCTTCATCTTGATTACAGACAACTTTTAGGATGGCAAAATTTGATGCAAATTAGAACATTTTGAAGTTGATATTTTCAGCGGCATGCTAGCATCTATCATTAGCATTGTGTATTTCACAATATCCTTGAAGCAGCTTTTAAATTGCAGTCTCAATGTCTTTATCTCTATCTCTACTTAACCAAATCTACTATCTTTAGGTAGCCAAATGCGTGATCTTCAATACATTTATAGTAGGCCTGCAATTATCTACTTCATTAAACAGTTTTGTTCAATTTACAAATTTTGTGAGAAAAGAATCCCATAAGAAAAACAAGCCGCTTAACAAGGCTTTCAAATGTCATTTTGATTTCCATTTGATAGTATAATACAGTTATCGGTTGCTTCATCTTGCAAGTCATCTATTGTAAATTTGAAGTCTATCTGAAAGAATGAAGTTATCTAAAAATATCTAATAAAGATATCTCATAAAGCATCTAATACCACTTAGTCAGGCTTCTGATGTAATTGTGCAGTCATACACTGGAGAGCTCTTTGGATTCTCTGACTACAATCTGGAATGCATTTTCTTGCTTGTTCAAGATTTCCACATTGCATTCACTATGCTACTCGCATTATCAAAAATGTTCACTTAACCGCAATTGACAAAACAAATGTCATGTATAGAGAGAATGAGACAGTTTTCCAAAATTAATAGCTCATGGTCAACGTGACGTCTCTCTCTCTCTCTCCATGCCAAAGGTTTCGGGTTCGATTGTCTGCATAAGCATGACTATCAAATTACATACTTTATGCGGCATATTCAATGCTGAACTTCAACCGACCCGCTGGAGATTGCTCGCCACAATTTACCATCGTACGTCGTCCTATTCAGCTGCTGAACGCTGAGTCCTGACCACTTTGACTATTGAATTACGCCACTGAATTTAGCACAACAGAAGGTTTGTATGCCGGTTAACTAGATAACTAGATAACGAAACATTGTCATAAAATGACTAATTTGACAAAATTAGTTAAAAATCAATGTCCGTATAAGAGCAAGTGTAATCCCATTCTTAGATTTGATGCCACATAATGGATATTTATAATATGAAAGTATTCTCAGTGCACAAATGCAACCCAAAAAAGTCTAAGGGGATGCTTGTAGCGGTGTTCTACTTTGGATGAACTGTCAAGGCAAAAACACAAGTAAAATCTTGATTATGTTTGGCTCTTTTTTCATTAGAGTATACTGCTAATTGTACTGGTTATATTACAACTATGAGATGTGTTCACTGTTCAGTATTATCAAGCAATTTCAAACCAACAAATTCCTATCACAAAGTTTTGATAAATCTCTCCCTAAGAATCGAGTTAGGTATTTCATTAGAAATTCCTTTTAATGTGGGTTTTTGCAGAGCTAGTAATAAACTGCTCGCGCATTATCCTTTCGAAAAGGATTTCCTTTGCCTTTACATATCAACGATCTTCAAAGCTGTTTCCAATCTGAAGAGTTAATGGGTGTCACTCAATCCAAACTTGTGACAAAGAACGCTTTGATGTCAACATTATTTTTTCAAAATGCAATTTTAAACTAATTGAGTGGAATTCAGATCATTTAGTGGAATTCGTCAAGTCGTGAGAAAAATATAGGAATAGATGTTTTGATTGACAATTACATCATGGAAACTTCTTCATGAACAGTTGTATTAAGGTGTGTGCGTGTGTGTTTGAATGCTTAGCCGATTTGCCTATCTATGATCATTATTTCTCTTTCTCATCCATGATAATGAGGATTCGGATTGAATGCTGAGGTCCTGTGGGGACTCTAGCTAGGTAGTAAAAATGTTTATCAAAATGAGCACATGCGATTTTGTGGAAAATGTACAAATCCAACAAATTCAGCATTATTGATGACTTAAAAGCATCTATTAGAAATATCTGTTATTATCATTCAAATAAACAAACACAAAAATTATCCGGTTTGGCCTTAAACAAGAAATTTTGCTCAATTATCTTCATTCAATAGTGAGCGATGCTCCGCAAGTTTAAAAGGGAGCCTTATTGGGATGAACTCTTTTTGTAAACTCTAAGAGATTCATACACCCAATTCAAATAAAATAAAATAAAATATTCAAATTAACAGCTGCACCAGCTGATCTTGATAGCAACACGTCATGCGTGCCTGTTATAAGTCTGTGAAAAAGGGTCTCGACTCGAAGAAGGGTTATCGATTCGAAGACCCGCTGTTTCTTTTTTGTAATCAAAACCTTGTGCATTTTGAGCATTCGCTCCAGCATATTTTGTGGCGAAAAATTCCGAAAGTATTTATTTTGGACGGTTGTAAGACGATATAACCAATTGCTATTTGGATCAAAGTGTGAAGAAATAATGAAAAAAGGTATTGTGCTGTGAACAAACGTGAGCGGTGTTAGACAATGAGAGGGTTTATCGTTCTATTCGCGTAACAGACTCTTTATGAAACTGATACACTGAATTTTATGCTTCCTGCCCGATAGACATTACTCAATTCCTTCGCAGGATATTTTATCACTGTTATAGGATTGAAAGCTTCAACCGATCAACGATGGAAGATGAAGCAATTACTGTTTCATGTAGAAAACTTTGCATGTAACAGTAATTTAGCTATAGAGTGCATTTCTACGCGCATTTATTATCAATAGGGCGATTTTTTTATTGACCTAAAAATTAGTTTTTTTGATCCATCGAATTGACTTCAAAACCATAAAAATTGACTTTAAAAATTGACCTAAAAACTTTATCAAAAACTTTATTCACCACCGACTAAAAATTCATCGTAAAAACAAAACATGTGAAAACGTCAGATAAGCTTACTTCAAGAGTTATTCACATAAGAAACAATGTAGCTTTCAATGTTTTCCTCAAGAAAATTCCGATCATCAGCCAAAAGATTGTTCAATTTTGAAAAAGCACGTTCAACATCTCTACTTGATGGCTGAGCATTTTGCAGCATGTGATACTCACTTGGTGAAAGATTCCCCCATGCATCAATAATTTCTTGTAGAACCTCTTGTTTAGATAGGCGTTCCTCCAAATATGGCAAAATGCTTGCAGGATCAAGTGACCCTAACTCACTTTTCAAACCTCGGAAATCTTCATACGCTTGAAGAATTGTGTAGTTCTGATTTTCGAACTTTTTGACAATATTTGCACTGGTCTGTAAGTACAGACACAGACAAGTTCGTCAGTTATCTCTCGAGCATTGACCGCTTGCTTTGCTTTCTGTACCAATAGACCATCGTCAGAAAAGCTCAATACAACTGTTTTGACTTCATTGAAATTGTCTGAATAGTATGAAGCTGCTTCGAGCCATGATGCCCATCTTGTCAGATTGGGTTGTGGCGGAGCACCAATTTTCTCGAACATGTTCAACCGTGACCGATCTTTAACAGTTGCCGATTTCACTGTTGCAATAAGATTGTCAATGGCGCCAAAAGTACCTCGAACTCTTTCTGAGCAATTGTGTATTAAGTGAGCTAGGCACGTGAGATGTCGAAGCTTTGGATACAAAGATTTCAAAGTTAGACCGCAGCGGATCATATACGGAGCAGCATCGGAGATGAATAACAGAACATTTCCTCTTTCAACGTTCATCATTCTCATCGCGCCATCGATCATTCTTAAAACATTATCTGAATCAACTTTCTGAATAGTTTTGCAAGAGACTAAATATGTTTTATGCGGTTCATCAAGGCGTCCACACATGACATTCAGAAACTTCAAATTTTCGCAGCAGCTTTCATCCGAAATTACGAAAATGTTCTGATCCTTAAGTTTCCTCTCAATATCGTCAATTTTACTCTCTCCTATCGACTGAACAATACGTCGAGCAGATGATACCGAAGGCAAATCACGTCCGCAATAATCAGCAAGTTTCTTTGCGCTTGGATGTCTCAGTTTATTGAGCGGAATATTCAGCTCCAGCAAGCACTGAACCAATAATTCTTTAAATGGATCCTGACGAAAATGCCAAAAAGCTTGTTTACCTGACGAGGACGGAACACAATTGTCTTTACTTTGATTTGCTGAACGTTGATTAAGCTTTCGTGTATGTATACTTGCACATCTGTGCTGTTCAACAAAATACGATTTTTCACATGTGACAACCTTTTCACATAAAACGCAAAATAGTTCATTGCTTGGCGCAGTGGCGGCTTTAGCGATCATGCCCTTCATGCTCAGCATGACGAAGTATTTTGTCTAATTTTCCTCCACACAAATCAACGATGTCAACCACAAGAAAGGGAAAGTTTTGAATCAACAAAAAAAATTCCAACATCATTTGATTACATTTGACAACATTTGATTACTATGTCAGATCATGTTGCTGTGACATTAAGGTCATACTCAATTAAGATTTATCAAGTAGCTAACTTGTTCTAAAAAATTCAGGAGAACGCAAGTCAATTCGAGCATACCTCATTTGTTATTGGCCGGATCATCTGACGGGAGAACAGTAGCAAAATCTGCGGATGACGATTTTCATACTCCATCTCATGCCGTGGACGGGAAGCACAAATGATACGTATAGCTCGTTTCAACCAACTAACGGTAGCTGATTGGACGGCAATCTGCTGATTTTATCGGTGTAGTGAGATCATGAGATGTCTCGAGTCTCAGTTGCACGATTGAAACCCCATCGAATTGACTTCCTTTATAAGTAATTCAATATCTTCCAATGTTAATACAGCTTGTGATTTTGTGCGATTGACGGTGTTTTTACTATCTTAAATGCATGCTTCAAATAACTAGAACTTGAATATTATTTAATATAAATTATCTGGTGATTAAATTTAGCCGTGGTCTTCTACATGTAGTCCGGGAGCTAGCGTGAAGTTGTGCAGGGAACGAGGTAGTACATAAAACTTTCACATAGCATAGTACACCTCTAACCTACTGCAAAACTTCGCGTCTGCCGGATCAGATCATTTGCTTTTCAGAAATAGAGAGGATAACACAATCCTATGTATTTCCAGTGGTAAAATTGTGACATTTAAGCTGTTGACTCCATTTTTTCGAATTTTTGCTCATAAAAGTTACACAAATTGGTATTTCGTTGAACTGGTTATTATAGAAATCATCTACAGATCATGATCTTTCAAATGAGTTATCATTCTCTGACAGAGGATGAAGTAAAGTGTACAAACAGACACTATTTATTAGAGTAAATCAACAATTTTCCTGAAATTTCTATGTTAAAATTTGCAGTTACACCAACGAAAAGTGTCTGTTTGTACACTTTACTTCATCCTCTGTCAATGAATGATAACTCATTTGAAAGATCATGATCTGTAGATGATTTCTATAATAACCAATTCAAAAAAATACCAAATTTGTGTAACTTTTATGAGCAAAAATTCGAAAAAATGGAGTCAACACCTTAAATGTCACAATTTTACCATTGGAAATACATAGGATTTTGTTATCCTCTCTATTTCTGAAAAGCATATGATCTGATCCGGCAGACGCGAAGTTTTGCAGTAGGTTAGAGGTGTACTATGCTATGTGAAAGTTTTATGTACTACCTCGTTCCCTGCACAACTTCACGCTAGCTCCCGGACTAATGCTTGCATATGTAGATATGTCTAGGAGCAAATAGTATAATAGGCTATGCATGCATCAGATTATCATCGGATGTACTCAAACATACAAATCATGTAGCCTACGCCTGGAATTTTATTTTAAGCGTATTTTGGCTGATACAGTATGTAGATCATTAGAATTATGCCTAGCCCTACACCATATTCACTGGATTACCTGATGTGAAAAGTAGGCGGCTTGCATGTTTGAATTATAATTAGGAAAGGGCAAATGCAAATGGAATGAGATTAAAATTTTGTTCATCGAATTCGTAACTGTTTCTTAAGTTGCATGATATTAAGCTACATTATGCTACATCAGTTGCATGGTTAAAAATCCTCGTATGATAGCTGTCACACATACTTTTTTCCTCATGATGCGAAAAAATTGATGAGCATGACCTAACAGAAATCCATAGAGCCGCCACTGGCTTGGCGTCAGTCTGAATTCTTCAGGAAATTTGTTTTTAAAAGAAAGTGCTTTCTGTCGGAGAATTGCTTTCACCTTGGGCATTTTGACTATACTCTATCTAGTAAAAGATCAAGTAGCGAAGACTGAATGAGTGATCGACGCACAACTCAGGTGAAGATGGCTAAATGATCATCGATATTTATGCTAAGTATTAGACAACAGCGATTCGTCAGCCACTAAATATGACACGCAGACAAGGGAAGATACTCTTAGTCTTTGTGATATGACGTCGATAAACTTATTGGCAATGCCGCGTGACTGTGGGCTTCTCATTTCTCTATCGTTTGTCTCAGTTTTGTCTACGCACTGCAGTCTTTGTCATTGTGAGCGACGTGGAGTCTGACGTGTTAACACTGGAGGGAAAAGGGAAAAATAAACTCATTCACATGACTCATTCATCACATCGCGCGCTTTGTTTTAGTTGTTTCGCTTCAATTGGCCATGGCACCCTCAAAGTTGGTGTCGTGGCCTATGCTATTATATATGCTATTTATATAAATCTATGACTATTGACTTTATTGACCAATACTACAAAAATTGACCATATTGACTTTATTGACTTTATAATTGCCTTAATTATCAATCATGAGATATATAACGCATTTTATAGCGCATCTTTTATTTAATCGTCATTAAACATCTAAAAACGTTGTAAATGACATATAAAAGAAGTGCTCGTGAACACTCTTCCATTAAAAGATTATGGCGGTTGAATGAACCAAAATGCGTGATGCGTGGACGGCATCCGCTAGATGGCAGTTCAATGAAGTGTCAGTAAGGCTCCACTTAATTAATGATGCGTGCAGATCTCTCGAAAATGACAGAAACATAGAAATAAATTGTTTATGCGAAGTTGATGGAAATAACAGTCACAGAACCGCTAGGGAATGTTTCGGGAAGAATGACCTACGAAAAGCTCCATGCGGCTAATTCTAACAGAATGATGCGCACAAGTGTATCTAAGTGAAAATGCTTACGATATATTTGCCGATGTTTTGTATTGCATGAAGCTTGGCTTCGATTCTAGAGGATTTACTGTAACCAATTTCTATCAACAGAAAGCACAGCTAGAGCCGGTCATGCTTCCGTCGGTTATGATTCCACGAAGAGGGAAGCCGGGATCAATCTCTATGAATCAATCAATAAGAGTAGCGTGACACATTAATGTACTAAACCTTCGAATAATATGGTACTGACATTGCAGCAGCACGAATCAAATTAGTTTCATACATCAAAAGCAACTTTGGGGTTGTCGATCCACTTAATAAATGTAGGTTGGACAATAGAGAACAGTGCAAGGGAGTAGAAACAACAAAAACATGGTTTTGAAACCTTGTCAGTGTAAATCGTGCGCTACCAAACCGATATATTACTTGTTACCAAATGCTCTACTTCCTTCCACATGGTAGCATTGTTGCTATCTGGTAGCAAAGCCACCTGTACACGTATAGTGTCTACCAGATGCCTCTTTTCCTTCTAATCACAGAAAAATGTCAAAAGGTATATGGCGCGTGAGATATTGACATTTAAAAATAAAACCTATGATATTAACCCTCAGTGGACCAGTGGTATTTTTCTATCAAAAGTTTTTTTGTGCTGAAGATATATCTACCACTCATGCCCATATAAAATCATCATTTTTGACAGTGAATATGCATGTTTTATTTCATTTCAATTGAATCAGTAGAAGCATGGTAGATAGGCCTCAGGTCTCAGAGGGTGTGAAAATTTCCATCATGAAATTTTTGCCTTCAGATGAAAAATGATTTTGGACATGTCCACGATGGTGCATAAGAAGTCAAATTCATTTATTCATAGTTTACATCATGTTCGAGCATGTGCGTTGTGTTAGAAGATCGCAAAATAGTTTGCCTTGTGAATAGTCTGCTTTCGCACATGATTGTGCATGACTGGTTGGCCTACTGAACAAATCAGCATAGATCAATGTTCAAAATGAAAGATATCATTATATTCATAGTTCAACACTAAAAGCAGACTGTTGCAAAATTTTCACAGCAGTAATTGATGAGTTTGAGATCTCCACAGTTGCCTTGAGGGTCTTAAAGAGCAGCAATTTCCAATGCATTCCTATCGATTAAAGAGGGCAAACTAAGAATTTGTAAAAGGAGTCCACTGAGACCCTTTTTTGACTTAAAAGCTGAAGTCTCTGGGAGTTAAATTCGATTACAGGAAAGAAGAATACTTTTTACATATAAGTAGCAAGTGCGTACACGGAAATAAACAATATGAATTCAGCAATTTGAAAATTAAGACTAGAATGAATCCGAAATGATAGTGCATGTTGACTTCACAAAGAAAAACTAATATATGTTTTGAGATGTATTAGGGAACATGCTTGCAGAGCTATCATCGTGCAGGTCTAATGACCTCAGACAGATCGATGCTTAGATTTAGATACACTCGGGATTTGATCGGAACACTTGGGTAACGATGACTTCGGTATTGCATGACTTTGAAATAAATGCGTATGCACCATAATGTGGAATAAATCATAAGAGTGCACGAATGCTGCGCGAAAACATTATGTGAATCTACTGCTGTTCAGGACATCTATAAGTAGCATTCAAAAACAAACTTGAAATGAGAAGTTCCGATAAAATTTAAGACTTTGGGTGCCAAATTATTCAGGCGGCCGCTACCAGATACACGGTTAGGTAAGAGACTTGACTAAACAAGAATGACTCAAATTAAGATTGATCTACTGAATGGGGTTATCTATATTTTCGTTTAGTCACTTCAAGGTTGTCAAAATTTACACATACATTGCTTCATTTTAACTTGAGTCTACTGTAGAAAAATTTGTGCACATTAAAGCTTTGATATATATTCCGGGTTTGGACCCGGTCGTCCCGCAGTCTGTCATCTTTAAAACTAGTCATCATTTGAAGACAGTCATGTTTTATGCTTAAACAATCAATTATCATATTTCGTGATTCATTCAAGATGCGTATGAGTATTCATAAGCTAACAAATATAAAGCAAACCAACAAAGTTCACTGCTTGATGCATGCTGTAAATGCAAGCCTACCAAGTCGCAAATATGTGAATTCACAATTCGAAATATGAAAACGGGTGGTTGTTTTCTGAGCCGCAATCATGACACACGCTCGAAATGAAATTTTCATCCTAATTATAACTTATCTGCCAATAAAGTACTTTGAAAATCATGCAATATCTCGCTGAAATTGTTATTCATTGATCGTTCGTTCAGAAAGTTGTACATGGTCTTTACAATAAATCAATTGATTGCACCAATCAGGGAGGAGAACATGCGTGCGAGTCAGGGAAGCTTATATCATAACCAACAATACCTTGTGACATAAACGTTCTTCATTACATACACAATTGTCAAGCGTACAAAATAATTCGAGTTTGGATAAGCACAGTATAAAAGAAGTGACAAGCTAAAGAGCAAATCAAAGTAAAATATCCAAAAAATTAGGGGCCCGGGGCAGTCACTCTTCCAAACATGTGCGACTCCAGTTAGCATTCTGCTGATGCTGAGACTGATGGTTATTGGGCTAATTCTCAGTTGAAAGTCTATGTGGTAGTCTTCTCAGTAGCCTGATTGAGAATCATTCATTTGTTTAAATCAAATATTTGTTTTCAAACGGAACTCGAAAAAAATCTCATTCTTGATAGCTTCTGAAAATCTATTCTTCTAATCTCCTTTCTCTTAACTTTCTAATTTGATTTGAATAGTCACTCATTTAGCTTTAGTATCGCTTTGTACAATCTCTACCAAGTTACTGTCATCATGCGTAATAATGCCGTTCTGTTTTCATCTGGTTTTAAATAATTCCATTATATCTATCATACAGATGTACGGGCTATGCATGATGAGAGTTACTTGCAAGTATTGGCAAAATGAAATTAAAAGAAGCCGATTAAAGTCTGTTTTGAATTCTTTTGTACTATTTCAATTTTCTCAATGCTTTTCAAAATTTGTATCGAACTCTACAAGATATGAGCATTTATTGTGAAAGATAAAGACAGTGCTTTCAAGTGTTTGAAGTTTTACCTGACTATGACACGACAAGCTAGAGCGCGAAACAAATTGTATTTCGCCTCTGCATAGCCTCACGGAAACTTTTTGAAACTTGCGGTACACCTAGAGGTGCGGGTGCGCCCAGCGAACAGTACTGGTTATCTTAAGCGAAATTTATCGATGATATGAAGTCATGTCAGTTATCTACAGTGATCTAAGTGCACAAACAATTATCTGAATAGTCGGACTTGCCGTTGGGATGAATTTACAGCCCAATCTCAACCCAATCACAATTAGAATTTCCATTGGGATCCCAATAGAAATCCCAATAGCCAGCTCTAGAGCTAAAAACGTATGCAAGTTGACCCCAAAGCTGCATCAGGGCTTACCGCTTAGGCCTATCATATGTGCTACTTTTTGAATTGACGAAAGTCACGGACGTAGGCCTATGACTATATTGGCCTTAATTGCAAAAGTGAATTTAATTGATTTTATACAATTATACCTAATAGGCCTACTGCATGGCTAAATTTTGCACCGAGACTGCCAATACCTAAGAGCTTATAGGGGCCTACGTGTATAGTTGACATGTATGTACGAGCTACAAACACTTGGTATTAATTAAGCCTATATCGGAATGCGGCGTTAATAAGCAGGTCGCCACACAGGCTCTTTTTGAAGCCATTGCTCCTGCACAGTGTGACACTGTTACAGCGTCATACTATTACCCGTTTCAATCAATGACTCATACGCACGCGCAAAGCACGAGTCGAGGCACAAGAAGATCTCCGAATTAAGCCACTATTTTCAGCAACTAGGGAAGTTAAAGCCATAGAGTAGAGTTAAAACTGTCAATTTGTGTGAATCACACTAAGAGCTTTCAATGCTCGAATTTGAAAGAGTCAAGGTCAGACACAGCAAAATTAACTGCTCAGTAAAACCCGAAAACATCTGTAATGTACCGACTAATGTCAACGATTACATGCATATTTTGTTGAAAGAGGGCTTATTGGGATTGGGGTGGATGTTTGGTAGCCCAATTCCAATATATCCCCCAATTAAGATCCCAATCCCACCGGCAAGCCTGTGAATTGTGCATACCCCAATGACACTACTAATAAATGTGTTCGTAGTCACTTAAGTGTATGAAAAGATAATTCCGCCTTTTTAAGAAATGAATACCGGTATACTACTGTAATTTAGCCTTGTCATTTCATTTGGTTCCTAGCTATATGCATTTTCTAATTCATTTTATCTGTCCGAAACTAATCTTTCAGCGAACTGGAAATGGGCTTTCACATTTTTTGATACAGTCTCCAGAATTCAAAGAATCTGTATGTGATTTGTTAAGTTGTATTCAGGTAGCATGCATTAATTGCATGTCCAAATTCCTTTTCGATCATACGAATGCATCAAAATAAAATATTTCTTGTCATGGTTGGCAGCCCTAAGCTTTCTATAATGCTGGTTTTTTACCATAAAATTATAGAAAAGAAAAAATTCTAAAAATCAAATTCAAATTTTAAAAAACTATTTATAGAAGGAGGATCTGTGACAATAAAAGAACGTGTACCACCATCAACTTTCTCGTTTCCGAAATATGTTGCATACTCATTCTGAATTGTTTCCGCAGTTTTTGGTTTAGGAGATCTTGAGGGGGCGAAAAACGAACCTCCTCACAACGAGGCACGTTCGGATGATACCTCATTGGAGTGAGAGTTGACAAATCCTGTAAGAAGAAATATTTTCTTGTGCATGTATGCACATGTACTAAAATATCACGTGTTTGAAGTTAGCACCGCCACTCAGCACCGCCATCTTGAAAAATGGAATGTGCCAGTCAAACCAACGGTCAGAATCGATCTAGATGGAGTGTGCCAGCATGTGCCACCCATTATTTTGAAAGAATTCCCCCTAGTTTAGGAAAAATCGCTGCTCGAAAGTTCGACATGGCGGTGATGTGAAGTTGGCACCGCCACTAAAACTTTTTTTCCAAAATACACAATCAAAACATACGAAACACGCACAACAGATAGAAGACCATGAAAAACATTGTGCCAGCAAGTTTCAGCACCTAAATCCCCGTACTTGCTGAGAAATTAGTCCCCGAAGCCACAAAATGGCGGTGATGTGAAGTTAGCACCGCCACTGAAGTCTTTCTTTAAAATACGCAAATAAACCACGCGAGACAAATACAACTGAGAGATGACCATCAAAAACATTGTGCCAGCAAGTTTCTTCTCCTAAGACGCCGTACTTGCGGAGAAATTAGCCACCGAAAGCTCAATGCGATGGCGGTGATGTGAAGTTGGCACCGCCATCTTGAAAAATGGAATGTGCCAGTCAAATCAACGGTCAGAATCGATCTAGATGGAGTGTGCCAGCATGTGCCACTCGTTTATTTCACGAAAATCCCACCACAGTCGGTGGAAAACCAACCGGAATGTTCAATGGCGGTGATGTGAAGTTGGCACCGCCAATGAATGTTTTTTCCAATATTGGGACTACTCAATGGAGGTATTGTAAAATTTTCCACTTTAACATTAAACCGTTTGCTTACTGGCTATACAGATATCAATGCAAATGCGAATATCTCGACAGGTGAATACCGTCATGTGCCTGAACTGTTAACAGAAAGCTGAAGCTATTACTTTGTTCAAAACTCTGTAAGACAGTGAAGGCATTTGACGAGTATATATGCAATGGCGTAACTAGGAAGACTTACTTTCTTATTAAAGGCCATTGATGAATAGCAAGCGATTCGTTTATGTTTCCCCGCATGAAGGAGGAGAGTTCGCGACTTACAACGGCAAAACTAATTGGCAATGGTTTGAATTTTTCATTTGACCAACGACGTCCTATGATTGGTCAGTACTCGGTTACCATATGATCAATATATCGATAAACATTTTCATTTGTTTGCCGTGGAAAATATATTCACGGCATGTGATTAATTACAGCCTGTACAACTTAAAACAAGAATGATTAATTAGAAGTGTTTATGAAATAATGAAAATACTTCTAGCTAGATCATATGAAGTAGATGAGTCTCAATATACCTTCAATTTTGAGTATGCATGCACATCCACTGAATCAGAAATTCTTGAAGTCAATTGAAACATTGATCGAAAACAATGTTGGCAATATCTACAATCATCATTATTAGTGTCATGATGTGCGTACATCTTTATCACATTTGATGATCTTGATGAACAATTGAAGCAATAACATTAGGAGATCGAAGGGCATATTTCCAGCGTTGCCAGACTACTTCATCGAAGAAGCATGATGCTCAATTGAGTTTGTGTTTCTTTCGGACATAGAGTAGGGAGATGTGGGATATCCTAATATACTTACTCTATGCTTTCCAAAGCGCGCAATCTTTTTGGAAAGGAATTATCAAACTACATCGTTCAAACCATAGAGTATGTTCTAACCTACAGTGAAAACAGATTCCCATAAATTTGAGGATGACCCAGCCTTCTTGCCATTTTCAAGATGGCGGTGCTGAGTGGCGGTGCTAACTTCACACACGTTAAAATATCTGCAAATTTTCGATTCGGGGCAACAGGGCGAAGCATCATATTGTCAAAAGTACATGCTCTGCTTTAAATATAGATTCATATTCGGTGAGGTCTTGCCATGATATTCAAATCTGTCCATTATGAGCAGTCATTGCTTACATGCACAAAGTGCGAATTTCACTATCGAGACATACAAGTACAAAACCCACCTAAAACCGTTCGTGTCGAGTATCTTTAGAACTCGATATCAGGATCCATCAGACAGGCGTCATCTTTTCTGTATTTCAAAAGACTTTGTGTTTCAAATTACTTTGTAATTCGAGTGATACGCATTTCTGTTTTTCTGGCTACATTTAGGTGTAGCTCTGTTAATGTTGCCCTTTAACTAGCTTCATCAACAAGTGTATTTATCTTGATTTTATTTTGTATATTTAGATTGTCAATAAGTGGTAACGCACTTCCGAAGTTTTGTTGTCATATTTATTTTGATAATATTTCGCATATCCAGTTTCTCAATGAATGGTTACACACATGCAAAATTTTCAATTAAGTCTTGACGACCCGTCTGCTGTTCGTGAGAATCAAGGCAGTCATAGCTTTATCATTGCTATTTCGGTTTTTAAATGAACCAATAATGCTGGATTTTTTACGTCCTTAACATAGTACTTTCAGTACTTTATCATTGTCATCATTTATTCAAGCTTTATTTTACGAGAAAGTACCTATGTAACGTACGCCTACGCATTTACGAGGAAATTTCTGTCGAGACGAATTGAATTATTGATCAATTCAGTGTCATTATTAAGTCTGAGCTAAAATAGTCACAATGAAATTTACAATTAATAATTGCATTGTGTTCGATTTACAGCTGTTGGAGCACATGTAAAATTAAAGCAATAAGTTCGCATGAAATGGGTACTATCTTGAATATTTTGGAGAAGTAACCCAATGTGTTTGATGTTGACTGATAAAATATTTCCACTTTCTTATTGATGCTTTGTATGATATTCATGTGCACCCTAAAGTCATCTTGAAGTAAAAGTTACTTTTTGGCACTCATATCCAACGCTCGTCAATGAAAACTTATTTTAAGAAAATGCAAGTTATACCATTGTAAAGTATTTCTACATGCGTTATGCAAGCGCATAATCCTCAGTCTTTGATATTGATATAGCATGTCACACAGTGCATGGAGGTGGGTGACTGACCAGCATTTGGCTATCTTAAGGCTTAAAGGCACACTTATTCTTGCTGAATCTCCGCAAATTACGTATAACTGATTGAAAATTATTTGACGACATGATTGAAATTGGCAGGTAATGAACCAAGATATATTTGCTCAAGAGATTGATTTCAGATTACACAAACTGCGTAAATTTCTATTGAAATATTGCTCAAACAATGTTCAATCACTAACTGATTACAAAATGATTGAATAGTATAAATGCGCGTCATTAATAGCTGTTTAAATAGCAATTCTTAATGAATATTTGATTAAGTCAAGTCAAGCCAGGTTTCACCTTGTATTCTTTATCAATTAATCAAGTAATTACAGGGATTTTTGCGGATAAGATCGCTTATTTATCTGTTGCCGTGAATGGGTGGTTGAAAAACGTAATTAGTTTAAGAGCTCAATTTAATGGATGTCATTGCTTCATCTTGCATTAATGTCAACTACATCATTAAGAGAGAAGACTAAAATTCGGTAATGCTTGAGAAAAAAATAACTTAATTATAACTAATAATTAATAATGATCATGTACTAATAATGACTTAATAATGTACTTAATAATGACTTAATTAAACAAGCATAACCTGTAATTATCAATACAGACGAATAAATGCTGCCAGTCATTTTTATATCAAAGAAGCAACCAGGTATCAACCCGGAGTTGGATGCGACCGAAATTTTACCGCCCGCGTAATACGTCATTATGCTGCGGCCTGTCAAAGTCCGTACATATGATTTCCAGTCCAAAAACCCGCGCGTAGTTACACATATGAAGCGTAGCGTGCGTGCATATACGGTACATATGCCATTTCATAGCATGAATTGTTTGTTTTACGGCTCAGTGTGCTTTGAAGGTTAGCAAATAATGATATTAAAGAATTTGTACTTTTATGTTTTATTAAGCTTTTTAGATAATTAATAATGATGACATTAAATGAATCGCAGCAAAATTGAGCGCAAGCGTTTCGGAAAACTTCTCTTCATTCTATCATTTTATTTACCAAATTACAATTTCAAAGACGATGTCTTCTTCATCAGTTGTTAAAATTCTATAAAATCACACATGTCAAAATCATTCAGTCCACAGAAAAAAATTGCCCAATAGGAGGCTAAAAAATGCAGACGTAAAATCAATGGTGCTGACGTAGTACTGCTATTTAACAATAAAGACCTGTCAGCAGCGGCAATGAGAACAGATTCTGTTGCGAGTATGAAGGCGCGTTCAAGTTTGACCAATAACGATAAAACCGTGACGACATTTCATTTGATCTCCGCTGTTCGCATTGTAACTATTCATCGCTCAGAAATCGGGTTAATGTGAACAACAGCTATATGTTGCACATCCAGGGTGATTTTATTTCAAGCTATCTAAGAAGGATCATCTGGAGCACTAATGCCTTACCGAGAAATAAGAATGCATCGTCAAGAATTTCAAAAATAATTTTCACTTAGACTTCCATAATCGCTAAGGAATTATATATCAAATTGCCTGAAATGGTTGTTGTAGACAATGATTTTAGTGGTATGTTGGTAATCTGTTTGTTTATTTCAAAAATGATTTGGAATGCTGATAAGAAAAATGATCTATAGAAGCTCTCAAATATGAGATAATACAAAAATCATATGTTTCTTCCCCAGGAGCTTTTTCAGAGAATTGTGAGAAATAATCTCAAAACATGGATTGAATCTGAAAATAAGGAGTTAGTATAAAAATAAAGCTGCATTACATTTTCTGTTAACTGTATTGCACATCTCGGACCACCTTTATTGTCATTGTTGATGCCACATGCACAGTTAGTGCCAGCATTCAAATCAGTAATTGTTATAATACGGAACCTACTCGTTGCGATTTTCTTGTTATTCGGCATAAGAATTAAACGCTACCCCTGTGTCGAGATTCAAGATGGCATCAGTTGGAACTTTAATATACCCATTAACAGGAAGTGCAGAACAAAAGTCAAGAACCGTGACATCGCGCTCGATACACTATGTCTTTTGTAGTTTTGGAAAAAGTGTTGTTACCAACATTTTCAGAGGAGCGTAATTAAAATCGACATGTTTTGTTCATGTACATGTTTAACTGCTACCTCTTGCGTTTCAAATTTCATCATAGATATGAATATTTTATTGACCATTTATCCATTATTTGAACACGTAGCACGTTGATGTGATAGAATCCAACAAGACGCGCAGTTATTTTCCGTCAACTAAATTATCATTGCAGCTGTGTAGACTAAGTCACCGCTGCAAAGTATGATGCTAGCCTTGAATTACTGATGTCTTGGTATTAGTAATTTCCTTGACGGTTAATGCTATGTTGTCTTGGGGGATGAAGTGGTCTGACTCGATTACGCGGATTCTTCAATTGAGGAGTTAGTTATGTCGCATTGTCGCCCGTCGATAGCTCAGTTGGTAGAGCATTGGCCTAGAATACCAGAAGTGGGTCGTTCAAATCCATCAAGACGCGCAGTTATGTCCGTCTGTTGCATTAATCTAGCTCAATGTCCGTGCTGCAGATCCGCTTAGCACGATCGAAAGACGAATGACAGCCTATTTTTATTTCTTCGGAGCGCAAACACATGAAGGAATCTAAACTCCAAAACATGAGGGTTTAAAATGCCACGAGGTATCAAACACAGAATTATCATCATGAATAATCTCAGCATTAAGGAAAGCAATAGAATCATTAGATTCAAATTATTTAGTGAATATTATCTCATTGCTGTGATCCTTCAAGAAATTCAAAGATGAAACTCAATATGCGCAATTAAAATTTAGGTTGCTCAATAATTGACAGTAGGAACGGTAGGCCTGCCTATTTCTTTTATTCGCATTCAATCATCTGCCATGATATTACCGAGGTTTTGCAGAAATACAAAACATCGCATGTTATCCAAGTATCCATGCATTCATATTGGTTACAGTTCATGTACATGTGCATGCACGATGAGCAGATGAAATTAGTTCTAGTGCTCCAACAGATTTTGCTGAGAGCTGAGAGCGCCTCGACATCAAAATGAGTCCCGTGTGCGTGAAGACCCTCTCCGACTGAGCCGAAAGAACACGTACGCATATCACATGTTTTGCCAATCGTGCCAACTCGGGACAGCGAGCATGTGCTACTTTCCAAAAACTAAGATGATTTTCTACATCATATTCAGATCAAAGTAATCAGATGTTTAAATTAAATCACCATTAAATGGAGACTGCTGTACATTATATTCACCAAACTTAGTTTTGGCATTTTGTAGAATATTGTCAGATCAAAAATTCAATATTCTTAGTATGTGAACGGAGGCCCGCAAAGCTCGCCGGCCTAGTAACGATGCCGGTCTGCGGACAGGCCGCCCCTCATTCAACTCTGTATCAGCCTCAGCTCGGGTTCTTTAATGCTTATAAAACAAAAGGATGATAAGTAATTGATGGAGCCTTACTCAGGCAAAGAGGTGACGATTTTGTACACAACTCTTTGTCAAATAAAAGCGGTTGACAATAAATGTCGCTATAATAAAGAAGCCTAAAACTGTCTTTGCAAGCCTATGGAGAATTCACTTAAGTGATGTGCAGATTGTTGTTTGCTTGGCAATTTGCCAATGTACGGCTCACTTATCAATGTGGTTGGCTGAAAATACAATCAGGACTGGCAAGGGGTCGAGTCCGGCAGTCAGAACGAGTTTCTGCAGGGAACGAGGCCGAAAGTGAAACTTTCACAGAATGATGTACACCCTATGCCTACTACGAATCGGCACGTCTGCCGAGTTCTAGTGAGTTCCTCTTCTTGTCAGCCAAGATCAAAGAAAAACACATGTAAATCCAATGGGACGCAGATTGCAGTTTTTGGCTAAAATGAAATTTTCTATGTTTTCTCTGATTAAAGGAAAAGTACTAAGCCGAGAGTCACAATCCTTGACATGGAATGTCTTCAGGTCATTTCCTATGATGTACATGTGCTTTTATCATGCATCTAATCGCCAATGCATGTGAGAATGTGGTTGAATGTGGATAAAGTTGCTCAAAATGTTTGTGTTTGCTGACATTAAGAGGCTTGTCAAATCTTGATGTATTTAGCTTTATAGACAGGGGTGCATGGAAATGAAAGGAAATGACCTGAAGACATTCCATGTCAAGGATTGTGACACTCGGCTTAGTACTTTTCCTTTAATCAGAGAAAACATAGAAAATTTCATTTTAGCCAAAAACTGCAATCTGCGTCCCATTGGATTTACATGTGTTTTTCTTTGATCTTGGCTGACAAGAAGAGGAACTCACTAGAACTCGGCAGACGTGCCGATTCGTAGTAGGCATAAAGTGTACATCATTCTGTGAAAGTTTCACTTTCGGCCTCGTTCCCTGCAGAAACTCGTTGTGGCTGCCGGACTAGTCCAGAACAACCGTAGATATAGAAAACAATAAAATCTCGAGATCGGAAATGTAGCTTTGTGCAATTGACAATAGTGGCACAAAAATCACACGCATTTTCACTTAGAAACACTTGTTAAAATGTCACACATGTGTAATTCCAAGCTGTTCATAGGTTATTCATGCCTCAACTCAGTTCCCCCGACTGTGTCGCGACCATGAGACAATTCTCATTCTAACAAACTTCAAATAAACATTATATTTCAATGCGAAGAACAGTGATTGACAAGGGCTACGTAGCTCCAGAAGTATTGAAAGCAGCAGAGCTATTGTCGCTCGACCCTGTGTCGGCGACCGGCGTCTACATGACTGACCAGCCAGTCGCTCCAACCAAAGATAGCAACATTCTTTCGAGTAAAAGTTACCAATCAAATAGTTTTGAGATAATTTCATTATAGGCAAGTAATGAATCGAATGAGCTACTGTGTGAGAGATCACTTCTCACAATTTGCATGGATATCCACGAAAAATGTAGTGGGCTTGGGCATAGATATGGATATGTAATTTCCTCTCCACAGCAGCTCTGCCCAAGCATCAACAACATAAGAGAAACTCGCCTGAAGACCTTCTCCAAAATAATACATGACACATACGCATATTGAGTGATGAGGTAAATAGAAATGGCTCAATCTGATATTTAATGCATGTGCATCCAAATACTTGCATAAAAGGAGTCGGTAATTAAGGTGCTTCTCTTCAAGTCTTAATCTGACATGTTCATGATCCTGTACCCGATAGTCACAATCAGAAGAACAGATTGTATGTGATTTATTTTATATCGTAGATTAGAGACAATTTTATTAGATATTTTCCGTAACCTTCATAAGTACTTAGCATGCTATTTCGCTCCTTCGCACCTGTTTTTATTCTCAAAAACCGTTTATGCCCATCGTTTATCCCCTAGAATTCTCATTTTTGCTTTTAAGAACATGTATATGAGTAGGACTTGGATAGAAGTCCACAAAGCTGATGGCCAATGCAAACTGAGGCACCGAAAGTATAATCATGAAAGGTATTTACAGCTACTGGGAGGTATCCATGTCGCAATATTGTTTGCACTATGCAGGTCCGCTCTTTACTGACAATGTCCGCTTATCCGCTGATAACCGGATCCGCATGATAACTTGCATGTCCGCTCTTAATTTGGACTTTACTGATATTGATTTGAAATTATAAAGGGCCCTTCATAATTTCAAATCAATATCAGTAAAGTCCAAATTAATGTTAGTCAATTTCAAATTAAAGTAAGCCAATTTCAAATTGAAATAAGCCAAGTTCATATTATGAAAATAAACAAAGTTCATATGAAAAAAGTCAAGTCGGACCGCACTGTGCTTACAGCGCTGCAATAAAATCGGCTCTCCATTATGCCAGAAAATCTTTAAATTGAATGTAGCAGGTAAGCTTAGGTTCTGCTGCAGTCATCAATTTCTGGCTGACCTGTTAAAAGAAAACTTACATTATTATTTTATTTTGATTTGCAAATTGAAATACATAGTATGTCATTACTTCATTAAATTTACAATTTCTACGTTAGCTGATCATTTTCCTTTATTATAGCTTATAATGCACTTTACTTTGCAGGTACGGGAAACGATCAGGGCCGGTACGACCATCCTACGACAGATTATGGAAATGATTTTCATGTATAAGAAGCGAAAGTCTTGAACGACCAATTACTGTCCATTTGCCCCGTGTATGTAACCCTGAAATTTTATGAGTTATTCTGTAAGTGACTTGAGAAGGAGATAAGATTGCTTTTATGTTTATTTAAAAAATAAATTATTTTCAAATAAATAGTTGTAAATGAATATCGATAATTTTCTTTTGCTAAAGTGGGCTACGATACAGTCGATACCTCTCCTTTATAGTCAGTCAATTCAACGTAATGCAGTGCGTCAAGGTAGCTAGAAAAGCGAACACCTATTCAACTTTTAGGAAGCACAAAACGATTATTTAAAACATTATTATTCCTTTATCCTAAAAATGCTTAAGAAATTAAAATATTCAATAGAAAGGGAAGCAGCCGATATCCTTTCTTCAAGTGAAATGAATTGACGAGCAAGTCGCTCTGTCAAAAATTTGATAAGGATGTTTGTTGCATGAAGATCTACCTAACAGAACGAGATTGCGGTAGCTAGAAGATGCTTGAGAGAGAATCAATATTAGTTCCTTAATTAAGCTAGAAAGAGAAAAATAAAATATCCACAAAATAAAATGCGCATACAAATTTAACTAAGTAAATGGGCTATCAACGAGAACTTTGTCGTGACAATCGTGCTTCGACCGCTAAATCTTGGATGCGGTCAGGTGAGTAAACCTTACATAGATATGAAATTAGTTCTCCAAGTTTAAACAGAGGGGGAAATACTGCAAAATTGATAGCAAAAAGTAAAAGCACTCCGGGAGATACTGACACTTTCTTCCTAAATTCGCGCTTAAAGGGCTTAATATGATGGATTTGTAGATCTTGAAACGCTGAATACAAGACTCAAATTCTTGAGTGTCACAGCTGGTCGCTTTCGGTTATGGGTAAGGTTAAAGGATTCCCATTGGAATATAATGGTATATTTCAAGAAATATCCATGGATTGTGAAACACTTGGCAATTTTCGACTACATTTTCTTTTGCATGAAAGAAGCTGTTCATCAGAATGCTATGACATTTGAGACATGATTGAGTTCAGAACATCAACTTTGATATAATAGTTGAAGTGACTCACATGATTCAGTATTTGATGTCTGAGAGCCTCTGCAAAATAAGAAATCGCCAAAATTAAGTTCAAACATGAAATGTACTCATTATTTAGAGACTCTCAGACATCAAATACTGAATTATGTGACTCACTTCAACTTTTATATCAATCATGTCTCAAATGTCATAGCATTCTGATAAACAGCTTTTTTCATGCAAAAGAAAATGTAGTCGAAAATTGCCAAGTGTTTCACAATCCATAGATATTTCTTGAAATATACCATTATATTCCAATGGGAATCCTTTAACCTCACCCATAACCGAAAGCGACCAGCTGTATTCAGCGTTTCAAGATCTACAAATCCATCATATTAAGCCCTTTAAGCGCGAATTTAGGAAGAAAGTGTCAGTAGCTCCCGTCCTAGAGCTAAAACTTTGATTTCTGGAAAGCGTGTTTTTTTAGTTGGACTTATACTTTGACTTTTGACTGACCACATTTCAAATTAGAAGGCAGTATAGTCTGCAGCTCTACGAATGGTGCAAGTGAGGTTGTTATCCTATTGACGCTTTTACAAAGACTTTATTTTAGTCAAAGAATAAAACAGTCATCAAAAGAAACATCACCTCGACCTCGTGAAAGCGAGAGGCATTGAATTGTGAAATTCATAAATGTACATAAATATTCTTACATTTGATCTGTATACACAAATGAATTAGTCTAACATAAACTAGTTCTATAGCCTACTGTATAAAAAAATGCAATTATGATGTTATAATTATGGCATTGCTAGATCGATCATAATACACATATGAAGTTGTAAATTCTACATTACTTGCTTATTTTCAAATCAATATCCGAGACTAATTGAGATGCTTGTATCCCCTCTGTTAGCTATTAATCGTTTTAAAACTGAAATTCGCATGACTATTACAAGAGACGATGTAGACCAAGTGATATGAAGCTCGGATGCGGACATCACTGACCACCGGTTTATATAATTTTTATAATTTGTTTTGTATGTTTTCAAAGAAAATAAGCACCTGGCCTATTCCCGCATTTTCTATTTCGTTTGCGCTATAGAGTAAATGCAGATATTCTCTGAGGTAGACAACGCTATATTCCGCAGACCGCAAGTAACTTGGCGATGACTCTACTTTTGAGTCTTTCGGAGGATAATTGCCTGCTTTCCTCCGTTAGTGTGATCAATTTCATGACTACCAAAATTACGTATCTTTTGGGAATATGTGACTTTGTACACAGCAATCTCCGTGTTATTCACCTACTCGATGTATCAATCGAAATTTGAAATTTCGATTTCAATTTTCAAACAGAGACAAAATTACTGTTAGGCCATTCTTATTGACTCATCCATTGACGGAAAAGCAGCATTCGCTGAAAGCAAATATGGAACATCCAGAGTTTTTTAAGCCTTAAGAGCAGCCGCTGTGGTAGCATTGCATCATTGCAAACATGTCTGTTATGATGTTTCATAATCATAATATGTGACAACATTCTCAAAATGACTTGAGCATTATTGAAATGTGAGCTGCGGCTATTATTCTTGCTTGAGATATCATTCAATCAAGCCACTAATTCTGACAGTTACACCCAAATTCTTAATTTGTATCAGTTTCCTTTCATCATTACCCGATACGTTTCAAGTTCGCATTAATGAAGGTGTTCAGGTATCTTTTGTCAACCAAAATATTTCATCCATGAGTAATGTAACCAAGAGAAATCTTGGTTTGCATAATTGTGCTTTTGTGCTTTATATTTCGAAAGTTTCATAATCTGATAAAATAATTGCAGATATTTTATAGGCATACATAGTGAAATTAATTAGATTAATTACACAGAAAATATGTTTGAACAAAAACTAATGGCAAATTCGAAAATTTGGCAAAAGCACTCAAGATCGCAGTTGTAGAAGATCCAAAACCATCAAACAGTCGGCACTAACTTGGCTCACTTTGTGGCTCCTAACACGACACAGATCTTCAAGGCACAAAATAACTCACCAAATAAGGATCTTGGGCAAAATCGTTAGCGGTGGCAGCCCATACACTGGGGGACGAGACTTCAATATAACATCAAAAATTCTTCAATGTAGATTAGGTATTTATCTGTCATTTTGACAATGCATGAAATAAAATCGGCAGAAAACGTACTTCCTTCAACTGAATAGTAGCGACTTAGTTAAGTGTTTGTCTGTCGTCTGTCAACTATGATTCTGAAAACTCAAACTACTTCATCTTATTTAATGATTAACATAACTCAGGAAAAAATAGCGGTTGATTGAAGCAAAAATCATCCCAGACTTAAAACCAATCATTCTACTTGAGATTTGGCATCGTCCATGCTACAGAGGTGGTCGTGATTCGGGAAATTGAAAGTCCCATTATCCTACTCCTATAAAGTCCGAAAAATGCCTGCGATATTTCTAACAAGCACAGACATACGACGGTAATGCAGATCATAGTCGTGTGTAGTCTAATACTACAATCTAATAGAGTATTAATAGAGATAGCACTACCCTAGTGCTAGTCTAGCAGCAACTTCCGTATTAATAGAGCTAGCATTTGCTATGGCATTTCCTAGGGGTAGCGCTAGGCAAGTTGCTACTAGGGGCAGTAGCAACTTGAGTTCCGTATTAATAGAGAAAGCCTAGCGTCAACTCCGGCGCCAGTTAATGCTAGATCAAGGGGGTATTGATGAGTTGAGGTTTAA
>CAJQUW010001922.1:0-10790 GCA_907163375.1 Prostheceraeus crozeri
GACCAATGTAACTACTTTTTTTGGTCGGACGTGTGAAGGATTGTTATGAAATTTTATAGTTGAATACTTTGTTCCGGGCAAACTGAAAGTTTCCATCGTTGGCTTTATTTTTTGATCAATCGTAATTCGTCTCTTCATTAGAACAAACGAAACATTCTTTATATTTCTCCCAATTGATTTGCGATTTTCTATTTTAGATCAAAATTTGTAGTTGTTCTGCGTTCCATCATAATTTTTTAACAAAATTCATTTATGATTGCGTATTTTATAATAAAAAAAATTTTCTGTAAAGGACCCTCCAAAGAAGTCACGAAGGGGAGGGGATTAGTAGAACTACGTTCATATGATAACGAAGGATATATTCTTGCAGTTTCTTCCACTTTTGTTTCTTCCATTTCTGTTTCTTCCATTTTTAAAGAAATATTTTTAGACACATAAGTTTAGTTATCTCATATTTTAAAAACCTGAAAATGGATTTAAAAGACGTTTTTAAAAATACTAACTTTTACGATTTTCGGTGTCCTTGAACGGTCATGATTTTCAAGGTAAAGATTGTAATTCTCAAATTTTGAGATTCTTAACTTTTATGATTTTTCGGTGTCCTTGAACGGTCATGATTTGAGCAATGAAAAATGTCATAATCGCAAATTTCAGATTTTGAAAAATTTGAAAAATTGGGTATTTTTAAAAACGCCTAAATTCATGTATTTAGGTCTTCATAACCTGAAAAAGGGTTCAAATTCATGAATTTTTGTCGTTTTTAAAAATACCATTTTTTCAAAAAATGGTACTTTTTAAATGGACTAAATTTATGTATTTAGGTCTTAAAAACCTAAAAAAGGGTTCAAATTCATGAATTTATGTCGTTTTTAAAGATACTATTTTTTTGAATTTTATGGTGTCCTGGAACGGTCTTATAACCATTACTCATAGGCAACTGATTAGGGAAATCGAAATATAAAAATTGGTCATAAAGTAGCATCATCCAAAGGCAGTGAATACATTGATTAAGCATATTTAACATCATCTCTTCGACGTTAAAAACTACTTCTCGTTTGACCCACTAAGCTTGCCAGTTCTAGAAGGCATAAAGTGCAGGTTCAGTGACCATAGAAGTGTTGTACTTAATCAGTACTAGCCACTTGAAACTAGAAAATTGAGGATGTCTTCAATGTTAAGAGAGGATGTCTTCAATGTCATCTCTTCGACGGCGTGATTTTCAATTTTCTTTTCTAGCTTTGCCAAATCTGTGTGGATCGTGGTTTTACATATCAAAATGCTGAAATACGATGATAGTAGTATATAGTGTAACATCCGGCGCGACGCTTCGCTTCGCTTTGCTTCGCTTCGCTTGCGCCGGATGTCACACTTTTGCGAGTTTTTCAAATTTTCAAAAAATCAAAATTTCAAAAATTTAGGTAGATTTCAAATTTCACGTGGGTGAAGGCCGAAGGGCGAAAATTTAGGTAGTGACAAATTTTCAAAAAAATTTAAATTTCAAAAATTTAGGCGGTCTCAAAATATCACGTGGACGAAAATTTAGGCGGTCCCAAAATATCACGTGGACGAAAATTTTGGCGGTCTTAAAATATCACGTAATCTAAAAAATATCATGTGGTCGAAAAATATCACGTAGCCGAAGGTCGAAAATTTAGGCAGATGAAAATTTAGGTAGCCCAAAAAATATCACGTAGACTTAATATACCAGAAGATTGTATTCAAAATATTTCTTTAAAAAATGGAAACCTCAGCGGGGACCACGACGACGGCAACGGCGACGACGAAAATTGAAGAAACCTCAGAAATGGAGGAAACTTCGACGGGGACGAAAATGGAAGGAATAAAAGTGGAAGAAACCGCAAGAATATTTTCTTCGTTATCATATGAAATAAACAAAGAAAAACATAAAGATAGAGTTAGGTATATGAAAGATAAAGAATCTCAATTATTATTAAGATTAGAGCATTATAAAAAATTAAGAAAGAGATAGACTAATGTTAAGAGTGTAAAACAAGGAATTGGGATATTCTTAACAATAAGTTTAGGTGCTTTAACAATTGTTATATCTTCAGGTGTTTTAATAATTCGAATAGTTGCTACAGCTTTAACAGGTACGGGTGTTTTTGCAACTTCACTTGTTACAATGTTAGATAAATCTTTAATAACTAAGAAACGAAAATCATTAAAAACTAAGCATTTACATATTAAAGAAGTCTATAACAAATTACATTACTACTTTCAAAGAGTATGTGATGATAATGTTATTACTTTAGATGAGATTGAAAAATTTGATCAAATAGCTAATGAAGTAAATCAAATATCATTTCATTTAAAGACCGAAAAAGTTGATGATAAGTATAAACAGGATGGTAAAACTTTTAGTGATGGTAAAATTTCTAATGAAGAAAATGATAAAATTTTTTTAGAAGAGCTAAAATCTTTAAGCGAAAATTTAAGCAAAACTTTATTAAACAAAACTTAAAACTAGAAAACTTTAAACGAAAAGATGTCAGACAACAAAGCAATAAAAAAGTAATTTGTCCAGTGAAATGTTTTTGTTGTATTCCAATGTTACCACAAAATTCAAATACTATATTTTAAAAATGGATAAAATTAAAGCTGATAATCAAAAAAGAATTAAACAATTAGAAGAGTTAATAAAACAAAATAATTTTATGAAAGAAAATCATCTTCAACATAGAATGATAAAAGCTGGTATTCCATCTGATATGTTTGAAAAAATGCAGCAAACCGAGCAAGTAAAAACTGATTTTGAAAAAACTATGTAAGCATTAACTCTTTAAAAATAACTTACAAATAGTGATAAACAAATTAATATAACAGATCCAGAACACAAAACTATATTAGATGACTATGGATTACTAGAATCAAACATTAATAAGAAATTACCAAAATATATGCAATTTGAACATTCTATTTCATTCATAGATGGAAAGACAATACCTAGATTTTATCTCGGACAAAAAGAAATATTTCCACAACCTTTTCGAGGTTTAATTTTTTCACCAGATAAATCTCCTTTTAGTTTAGATAGAAATTTTGTTGATCTTTTAAGAGGAGCAGATTTAAAAAATTATGCTGTAAAAGATCTCATAAAATATAAAGTTATGTTAGATAGAGTTGGCGCAGTAAAAACTCTTAACCGTTATGAACAATTACACAATTTAATATCAAGAGGAGTAAAAGTAGGAAAAGGGTTTAAAAAAGAAAAAACTTTATTTTTACCAGATGATCCACAAAAATTACTAGATAGATTAGATATTTTAATATCTGCAATAAAAGAAGGACATAATTCTAGTTTCAATGAAATTCATGCTATATTGAAAAGACTGTTAGAAAAGAAGATTCTAAATGAAGAGGATTATAAAAGTATAGCTGAAATATGTTGTCGTTTTTAATTTTTTATAAAATAATATTTCATAAAAAATATTTATTCAAAATTTTAACTAAAAAATGTTTTCAGCAGATTTAGACAAAATTAATTATCATTTAGAAAATCTAACAGAGATTTTGGGTTCATCAAAATTTAGTACGACGTTAAAAATTATAACAACTACTTCATCACACACTTGTAATTTAGAACCCATTCTACATTTGGAACAAAATAAAAATTATCAAATTGCATTGACTAGTTTCTCCACATTTAACACTATTCAAAACGTTATCAAAGGTGTGAATGATCAATTTAGATGTTCTACTGATAAAGGCAAAACGTGGAAAATACTAACTTTTCTTCCTGGTTCTTACGAAGTTGAATCAATATCAAATGAAATTAAGAGACATTTAGGTATACCATTTAAAGATCAGAAACAATTACATTTTGCAGTTTAACCGGCAGTTAATAAATTTTCTCTTACTTTAGACGAAAATCATCAAGTTGATTTTAATCATGATAGATCATTGTCAAAGCTATTAGGATTTAATAAACAAACTTATAGTCAAGGTTTTCATTTAAGTGAGAAGATTCCAAAAATAACTGAAATAAATTCAATTGTTGTACATTGTGACATTATTGAAGGAGGATATATAAATGGTAAATTGTCAAATTTAATATTCAGTTTTCCAGCTTTTACTGTACCCATTGGTTATAGATTAAATGTATTTCCACAAACATTAATATATTTTCCTATTACAAGAAAAACTATTAACAACATTAGCATTAGAATCACTGATGAGAAAGGACAAGAAATAAATTTTGGAAGTGAAGAGATTATGATAGATCTTTGGTTTGGGAGGTATAAACTCCCACGCGAAGCTAGAGAAGTTTAATCTTCTTCTTCTTATTCTTTTAAAATAAAAAAAATTTTCTTTATTAAAAATGAGTGAACCCATTAAACAAAAAAAACTCAAATTTAATCATCATCCAAATTTATCTAATAAAGTTTTATCAGTTATTTGTGGAAGATCAGGATGTGGAAAAACGTATCTATTATTTAAAATTTTAACAACTCCAATTTTTTTTGGATCATAACAATCTTATAATTTATACAACAACAGCAGAACAACCCGTCCATCAATTTTTAAAATATGGATTTGAAAATAATCTTAAAAAACAGCAATTGCTTCATTATTCAAAGAATATGGAAAATCTGAAGATGAAGAAGAAATAAGTTCGTGGTGTGAAGAAGCAGCAAAAAATAATCAGTTAATGGAATCCAATAAAAATAAGCATATAAAGATACAATTAATAGATGATAGTGGTAATATGCAAGATCCCAGTAAACTAGATAAAACAATGAAACATTGTGTAATTTTTGATGATTGTGTTAATGATAGAAATCAGTCAGTTCAGAGAAATTATTTCACAAGAGGTAGACAAAATAACTGTAGTGTTTTTTATTTAACACAAAGTATGTATTCATTAGACGGAAGTGTTATTAGAAAGAATGCAAATATATTTATACTATTTGAAATAAATGCAAGAAACTTAAGTGATTTGTTAAGAGATTTATGTGTAAGAAATAAAGATGAATTTAAACAATCGTGTAACAATGCTTGGTCAAAAGATTATGGCTTCATTACAATTAATATTGATGAAAAAATTCATGATAGAGTTATAGAAGATTTGTTCTCTGACTAGCCTTCGGCTGGAGGGGGCTTTTCCCCGACTGAAATTCTGAATCGAAAGTAATGGGAAGAAGACCGTTCCAGGACCAGACAAATTCAGAAAAATTGATATTTTTGAAAACGACATAAATTCATGAATTTGAACCCTTTTCAGGTTTTTAAGACCTAAATTCATAAATTTAGGCGTTTTTAAAAATACCCAATTTTTCAAATTTTTCAAAATCTCAAATTTGAGAATTACAATTTTCACCCTTAAAATCATGACCGTACAAGGACACTGTAAAATCATAAAAGTTAAGAATCTCTAATTTGTGATTAAGATTATTTTTTCTCTCTCTTAAATCATGACCGTTCCAAGCCACAACATCAAAAAAATTGGTATTTTTAAAAACGTCTTTTAAATCCATTTTTCAGGTTTTTAAAATATGAGATAACTAAAATTATGTGTCTAAAAATATTTCTTTAAGAATGTAACACAATCTCTTAGAATGCCTGTTGTTGTTACTGCTTTGCACTCTGATGAACCTCCCAATTGTAGGGAACAGCTGATACCCGCATTCATAAAACAATGCAGATCAAACAGCTGTTATCCGCACTTATGTCTTTCTCTTTCCCCCCACTTTCCAAAAGTGCTGCCAGTTTTCCATCCGTGACCGCATTTGCTGCCAAAACCGTTTTGGAATCCAAAACTGCTCACAAATTGGCAGCGATTCATTGGTTACTTGAACGCTATTGTTTTAGAAAGTTACAATTGTCGCGTCAACGTTGTCATAGGGATTTCATTGATGCTTATAAACTATATCTCATTTAACAAATTTTAACTTATCTCAGTTCGTTTGAAAGAGAGTACTTGCGTAAAGCGTTGACTTTATCACAATATCATGGTTGGATCTATTGAACGCAGACTTCGACTTCAAGTAAAACGTCAGAGAATGGAAGGACTAACAAGACAAATCATACATCTTCAATCGAATAAGTAATAAGGAAAGTCATCATTATGCGACAATTTTAAACTCAATCCCTTCCCCCTTCTGTCTTCTAGGGGTCCCTATAAGAAATTTTTTATTATAAAATGAGCAACATAAATGAGTTTTTTAAATTATACGGCAAACAAACAGCTACGAATTTCGATTTAAATAGAATTTCAGAAGATTGTATTCAAAATATTTATTCAAAATATTTCTTTAAAAATGAATGAAACAAAAGTGGAAGAAACCTCAACGGGGAAGAAAATGGAAGAAACCGCAAGAATATATCCTTCGTTATCATATGAACGTAGTTCTACTTTAATGGACATTGAAAAAATGAACAAAGAAAAACACAAAGATAGAGTTAGGTATATGAAAGATAAGGAATCTCAATTATTACTTAGACTAGAACATTACAAAAAATTAAGAAAGAGATGGACCAAAGTTAAGAATGTAACACAAGGAATTGGCATATTCTTAACAATAAGTTTAGGTGCTTTAACAATTGTTATATCTTCAGGTGTTTTAATAATTCGAATAGTTGCTACAGCTTTAACAGGTACGGGTGTTTTTGCAACTTCACTTGTTACAATGTTAGATAAATCTTTGATAACTAAGAAACGAAAATCATTAACCCATTAATGTCAACACCTAGAAGAAAAGCGATTTTTGGAGAACTTTATCCTTCAAGATACTGAGTTAGCGATAAGAATTTAATATCCAGTAATTCATCCTTTTCGTGCAAAGACAACATGGTTACATTTACTGTCACATATGTGTGACACTGGACATAAGAACAATTCAGTCGTAACATCTATCTATAGTTTATGTAGCTATAATTCTATAGTTAACAAACAAAGAATGAAAGATAATTGCTTGTATATAGTGTATGATGTTTAAAAGATCTCTATGTTGCTTATGTGGTATAACACTACATAGGGATCACTTTGTCTACAATACATGTAGAATACATATGCTTACCTTTTCAAGAAAATGAGAACAATAAATAGAGAAAATGTGTCTATTCACGCAGGTTAACGTATACAAATAAACGAAAAAATCCTCATATGAATGTTTGTTACTTGTTGGTATGGAAGATCTTGAAGCATGGCTCCACACATAGGCAAACTCTACAAGTAGGACACCATGTTCTCGGTCGTCCGGGGCAAACACGACAGCGTTTTTGAGTAGTCTTTTCATCAAAATGCTGGTTTGAACCTCCTCCCCCATCACTCATAGGTACAGCAGTATTTCCGGTCCACGATCGCTTCTCGGGTTATACTATGCTTGCTGGTATTTCCCGTTTCAATTTTGCTGCTTTTAGATAATGTAGAGTAACTCTTCTAGTAAAGTGCAGCAAATCAAGCTTATCATCTGGATTACACAGTTTGTATAGCTTATAGGCAGCAGTTTGAGAACATCAACGATGTTGATAAAATGGGGCCAGTACCACTTTTTCCCGCGTATGCTGATCCTATAGTTTCCCACTGAACTATCCAATGCATCTACTCCGCCCATATACGTATTGTATGAAGAGATGGAGTTAGGTCTCAAAATAGTGACGAAGTCTTTTGTTTCAGGACTCCAGCGCTTGACAGTAGTATGTGGTTCTGGTCCATGCACGTTTGAGGCTACCGGAACAGTGCTGTTATCATTCCACGAGACACAAGTCAAACCAGCATCATTCTCATAATACGTTTCAGTATATCCTCTCTCTTTTTTCTTTAGTTTGGTCTTATCGATTTTCAGGTCTTTTTCTAATCTATCAGATCGTATGGTGCCTGTGGCACGAATTCCGCGATCTTTCAATTCATTGAGCAAACGGTTAACCACCTTACCTTCAATAGCAATTTCAATTGAGCCTGCAATCTCAGATGGAAACTCGTTATTGGAGATATTATCACTGACGTCCTCGTCATCTGTCAATAAATCCACTATGTCAGGGGGCAGCATAACTAAATCTACAGTTACTTCTCACGAGAGCTTTCATTCTCCCTTATGATTTCTTTGGCCACCTCGATTGCCGTGCACAATCTCGAATAACATTTTAGCGGCATGAAAACAGTTTTCAGAAAGAGTAACGAGTCAAAAACAACAAATTTACGAGTGATGAAGCACTATATAACCCTAATTTTAATACAACGCTTGATTGAAATTTACCATGCTATCTGCGAACCTCGAAAATGCTTGGCTGAATTTATGACCCTTCACTTCCAAAACCTCACAAAGAGATTCATTATTCACTTCATCATGATATATTTGAATTAATCAGTTATAAAACATTTGTTGAGCTAGAGTTTCATGCAGATAATAAACATAAAATACTACTTATACAATAATTTGCGAAGTAGGATAAACCTCATCGTTTTTTTTTTGCTATGAACTTGAAATACTGCTTATGTCCAGTGTCACAATTGTGTGACACGTTCTAAGAAACGTAGTGTACGTCATTTTATTATCATTTTTATGGTTGTCTATTATTGCCACAACCGAAACGAAATGTTGTACTAAGATATCAGTAGTCCACTTAGCTCTTTTGTAGGAAAAAAGTTGTAATTTTATTAATAGAAAAATTGACCCATTTTTTAACTCGATTTTTGAAAAATAAAAATAACATCAATGGTAACATATGGAGGAGATACAGGAACTGATTGATGTAATTGATGTATTAAGTCAGGAAAAGCTAACATTTTTCTGTTTAATAACTAGCTAGAAAGTTTCAATTTTATGTGTCACATCTATGTGACACTAGACTATAATGGGTTAAAAACTAAGCATTTACATATTAAAGAAGTCTATGATAAACTACATTACTACTTTCAAAGAGTATGTGATGATAATGTTATTACGTTAGATGAGATTGAAAAATTTGATTAAATAGCTAATGAAGTAAATCAAATATCATTTCAATTACAGTCAGAAAAAGTTGATGATAAGAATAAACAGGATGGCAAAATTTCGAGTGATGGTAAAATTTCTAATGAAGAAAATGACAAAATTTTTTTAGAAGAGCTAAAAACTTTAAGCGAAAATTTAAACAAAACTTTATTAAACAAAACTTAAAACGAGAAAACTTTAAACGAAAAGATGTCAGACAACAAAGCAATAAAAAAATAATTTGTTCAGTAAAATGTTTTTGTTGTATTCCAATGTTACCACAAAATTCAAATATTATATTTTAAAAATGGATAAAATTAGAGCTGATAATTTTAAAAGAATAAAACAATTAGAAGAGTTAATAAAACAAAGAAATATTATGAAAGAAAATCATCTTAAACATAGAATGATAAAAGCTGGTATTCAATCTGATATGTTTGAAAAATGCAGCAAACCGAGCAAGTAAAAACTGACTTTGAAAAAACTATGAAACCATGTAAACTCTTGAAAAAGAACTTACAAATATTGATAAACAAATTGATATAACAGATCCAGAGCACAAAACTATATTAGATGACTATGGATTACTAGAATCAAACATTAATAAGAAATTACCAAAATCTATGCAATTTGAACATTCTATTTCATTTATAGATGGAAAAACAATACCTAGATTTTATCTCGGACAAAAAGAAATATTTCCACAACCTTTTCGAGGTTTAATTTTTTCACCAGATAAATCTCCTTTTAGTTTAGATAGAAATTTTGTTGATCTTTTAAGAGGAGCAGATTTAAATAATTATGCTGTAGAAGATCTCATAAAATATAAAGCTATGTTAGATAGAGTTGGTGCAGTAAAATCTCTTAGACGTTATAAACAATTAGAAAATTTATTATCAACGGGAGTTAAAGTAGGAAAAGGTTTTAAAACAGAAACAACTGTATTTTTACCAGATGATCCACAAGAATTACTAAATAGATTAAATATTTTAATATCGGCAATAAAAGAAGGACATAATTCTAGTTTCAATGAAAATCATGCTATATTGAAAAGACTGTTAGAAAAGAAGATTCTAAATGAAGAGGATTATAAAAGTATAACGGGACATCGTAGATGTCTTCCAGGGCTTCGCCCGTAGCTGAAATATGTTGTTGTTTTTAATTTTTTTTATAAAAAATATTTATTCAAAATTTTAACTAAAAAATGTGTTCAGCAGATTTAGACAAAATTAATAATCATTTAGAAAATTTGACAGAGATTTTGGGTTCATCAAAATTTAGTACGACGTTAACAATTACAACAACTACTTCATCACACACTTGTAATTTAGAGCCCATTCTACATTTGGAACAAAATAAAAAGTATCAAATTGCATTGACTAGTTTCTCTACATTTAACACTATTCAAAACGTTATCAAAGATGTGAATGATCAATTTAGATATTCTACTGATAAAGGTGAAACATGGGAAATACTAACTTTTCTTCCTGGTTCTTACGAAGTTGAATCAATATCAAATGAAATTAAGAGACATTTAGGTATACCATTTAAAGATAAGAAACAATTACATTTTGCAGTTTAACCGGCAGTTAATAAATTTTCTCTTACTTTAGACGAAAATCATCAAGTTGATTTTAATCATGATAGATCATTGTCAAAGCTATTAGGATTTAATAAACAAACTTATAGTCAAGGTTTTCATTTAAGTGAGGAGATTCCAAAAATAACTGAAATAAATTCAATTGTTGTACATTGTGACATTATTGAAGGAGGATATATAAATGGTAAATTGTCAAATTTAATATTCAGTTTTCCAGCTTTTACTGTACCCATTGGTTATAGATTAAATGTATTTCC